>JAPYZL010085530.1:0-10331 GCA_030522825.1 Platygaster orseoliae
GATATTTCCCGCTGATTTCCGAGTATCCCAAAAAGGGGCTTTTGTTCCCGCATTCCATAGAAATAAAGTGGCCTTTTTTACGGATGCATGGGAAAAAGAATATTGTTTTTTTATTAACCTTATGGAACGGCAAAGAAGAATTTGAAAAAATGTTATTTGCAGTTGCCAAGAAAATTATATTTTGATACAACTGAGCATTTTTTTTGTGTTTTTTATTTGAAAGTTTGAAGAAACAGAGAAAACGTGTAAAATTGTAAGAATGTCAATTTATTAAAATATTTCAAATAAAATTGATGAATTCTTGAAATTGTCAATAGCAACGAATTATAAGAATCGTGAATTGAACCTTTAATTTATTTAAAGAAAATTACTTAATTTGGTGTTATAAAAACGGAGGCTTTTGTTTAGTTATTTGCATTTCTAAAAATATAATATTTTAAACTTCTTTTCATAAAATGAAGTAGTCACCAAACACTTTCACATAACCAAGTTCTTCAAGTTGTTTTCAGAATTATTCAAAATTAATGCAAAATAGACAATAATTTAATTGCTCTTCATGTATTTTCCCGCAAGAACTAGCAATAAATGCAGTTCATAGTTCATTTCTTTACTCTAAATAAAAAAATACGACTAGTATACATATAATAGCCTTATGGAGATTAGGTATGCAATTCAATTTCTAAGTTGAAGAAAAAACATTTTTCTGAAAAAAGTGTTAATTTATAAAATTTGATGATTACCCAAACCTTCAATTATTTTTCTTTGATCGTGATAATTTTTTAAATATTCATACTGTATAAAAATAGTATTAGTTTAAAACCAAATTTTGACGAATTTTGAGTAAGTCTCGGAGTAAGTACAAAAAAATTGGTCATTCACATGAATCAATATTTGTCTTTCAGTAGTCTCTTTAGATATTTGTATCATGACTTAAGGTTCATTAGAATTTATTTTGTTGGGTTTTTTATGACTCATAATCAGATGTTCATGAACTGTAATTGATGAAAAAATTTTTTTTTTGTAAGTAGGCATTATCATTTTCATTTTCATAAAAATCAACAAATCATTATTAATATTATTATTATTCGAATTACTAATGTCAAAAACTTTTCAATATTATTTACTTGCTTATTGCATCTTGATCAATCTAGATTATTTAGAAAGCTTCAGAAAAACTATTGTTCAAGTTCCCTCAATCTGCCTCATAACTATATTATATTTCTATCGAAAAACATATAAAAATCGAACATTGAATATGTGAATTGTTTTATAAAAATTTTCTAAATAAAAACCTTGTCAACATCATTTCCGCGATTTTAAAAATAATTTATCATTATTGAGAAAAGTTTTATACCATAAAGCTTTTCAATAATAATTTCGGTATTAAAATGCAGGAAAAATGTGAAAAAATTGTGATTTGCCAAAGAAGCATCATTAAATATTATATACGATGTAAAAAATTTGTTTCTGTATTATATAAACTAAAAATCACCAAATTTATTAACTGAAAGTACCGAATTGATCATCATTAAATTTTCCTGGTTGTTGTTACAATTAAATTTCATCAACTAAACTAAATCATCTCTTTAAATATTTGAAAAATCTTCTTTTGCAGGTAAATTTTTATTTTTAATTGAATTCAATTTACTTAATTTATTCTCAAAAGTACGAAAATTTTCTTACCAATGAACAAAACTTTAGAATATAATAACACTGTATACAAACTTATATCATTTCAGATTCTCTGCAACCGGATACCATTATTTTTTTTCTTTTTTTTTTCAATATAAGCTTCAGAACTGGACCTAGTTTTCACTTATCAAAATATATATTCCATGCAAATACTGCAGATAATAGAGATAAATCTAAGAAAATAGGGAAAGCAAAGTTATCTACACTTACGTATAATGACTGATAATGATTTTATGAATATTTCGAGAAACGTAGACGTCAAAATAAAACAACAAAGTATTTCAATGTCACTGGCACAAGCGAAATAAATTTGAACACTATCTCTTTCGATACAATGTTAGAAACAATATTTTCGAGGAGCAAAACTCGCTTACAAGGGGACATTGCGAAGTATATCTTACGGATTTTGGTGGGAATCGAAAAAAACAGATGTTTAGAGGGTATTTTTCAAAACCTCAAAATAGTTCGTGCCAACACTCAATGGTTTGTTCATAATAAATTTTCAAAGTTTACCGCATAGCGCTTGACGCGTTATGTACCTTTCACTCCGTCCCAAATGCAACTATACAATGTATTCAAGTGGGTAAGGCGCCCGACTCGCATCCGCGACGTTGAAAGTTCGCGCCCCGCGGGTGGGGGGGGTGAGTTTTTTACTTTTTACATTTTATTTATTTATTTATTTATTTATTTATTTTACATATAATTACTTGTAATTATAAAATGACATCATGCATTATGAAATCGTCATTTTATAATTACAAGTAATCATACCCGTAATGAACACGAATATATATATACACGTATACAAGGTTGCTTATTTCATAAAAGATGAAATAATGAAAAAAAGTAATTGAGAACGAAATTGCGAAAAAAAAATCACCCACCGCAGGGCGCGAACTTTGAACGTCGCGGTTACGAGTCGGGCGCCTTACCCACTCGACTACATTGTATAGTTGCATTTGGGACGGAGTGAAAGGTACATAACGGGTCAAGCGCTATGCGGTAAACTATGTCCCCTTGTTAGCAAAAATCGAAATCACCACGATTAAATTTAGAATCCGCGATCGCATGAATTCCGAAATTCAATATTTACAATTATTTACAAATTCGTGAGGAATTATATAAACTACGATTTCTAAAAAGATTTTGTTGCAAAATATTTCTATTCATAAACTTTTTATGTAACGTAAAAAGAATCGCCGACGCGATAACTCTTAAATCAGAGGGCTTAATCTTTTCCCGGCAGGTTGTGTTATCTGCCATCGCGGCGCGGCAGAGGATGTAGAGCGAACTGACAATTCGAAAATTCCCATTATTTCCTAAGTTTGCAAGCCAGCCAATATTCAAAATAGTTATTCTATGAAAGCTAGTTTTTTTTATATTTATATACTTAAAAATATATCAAATTTGAAGGAGTAATAAGATAGGAAAATGGAAATCATTTTCGCAAATTCATTCTACAGATGGGTTTAATTTGATTTGGTTAGGATGACCTAACTTGTCATACATACACAAAAACAATATTTATGTGCTTAAATCCAAATATGAGATTTGTTAACTATAAACGAATCTTATTTGATAGGAATAATCGTTACTCTCACTGCAATTTTCCCTATTTACATGGTGTATCAAGCAGCGAAATACACAAAATCTGTTTCTTCGAGCGAACAAAACATAGTGATGATTTTTGCTGGCGTCTCGATGATTTCTCGCGTCCTCATCGCCTATACACCGCTCCGGTCCAAGTATACATATTCCCCTATCCTTCACAAAAGACCCATAAATTTCGCCAGCCCGATAGCCTTGATTATTCATTCGCCGACAATGTAATTAAACCCGGAATAAAGATCAAAGCCACCATCACGTTTGTCGCCTCAGCCTTTTCTTTGTGTCGACGAAAAAAAATCTTCTTCTGCGGTCGACGCGGAAATTGTCGAGCCTGCAGGCCCCCGACCTTCTGGATTCTTTGCTTCCATTGAGAATATATTGCTCTGGCGCTCTTGACCGCAATTTATTTCAAAACTTTAATTACTAACAATCTTATAATTTGCATCAAGAGTTCGTTCAAAGATTACGTCACACCTCGAAGAAATGGAAGGTGGGTCGTACGGGATTTTGACCAATCGACTTTCCAAGTTTCACATGTGCAAAAAGAGTCTGCAGGATGTAAGCTTGGAATTACCTAATTAGAACGCCTCATTTGCTACAGTCGCTGTCTCCAGAGCTGGATAAAAATTTTTTTTATCGTTTCGTTTTTACTTTTTTCTACAAAGTCTTGTTATCTCTCTGATAATTTATTTGTAGGGCACGAATAAAAAAGTAATCCCTAAAACATCCTCTTAATTTTTTTTTCGTATCGCATTTTGGTATAATTTATTTGAACGTAACATATCTTTGAATGAAGATTCACAAGATTGAAGATTTCTGTATCCCAAAGCTTTCCTCAAGATTTTTGAATTTTTTATGCTAGTCACAAAATTTTTGTATTTCTGAATTTATAAATCCAGTTTTTGGAAAATAAGTGAGCTGTTTTTCTATTATTTTCTGATTTTCATTTATACGTCATACTACAAAATTTATATTTTGTGCCTATTTTAAATCCGTTAACTTTAATTCGATTCGGGGTTTATGGTTTTATTTTTTGTGAATCACAATTGCTGATGATTGAAATTTTAATCATTGCTCGTACCATATTTTTTTAGTTTTAAAATTTATACTCTAGTAAATAGACTTCAATTCGAAGTTCATACATTTTTTTATAGTCTTATTTTTCAGTTATTTAATTATAAAACTCTGAAACACTTAAATTTTAAAGTCCTTTTATTCCAACTTTTTTTTTTGTTATTTCAGAAGTTAATACAAAATTATTGAATGCAAAAAAAGTTTGTCATGTTTTTTTTTAAGATGCAAATTTTTAAAGGCACTTGAAAAAAGTAGCAAAATAAAAAATTATAATAAAGATTGATTCGAAAATTCGGATAATTGCACACTGAGAGTATACACGGAAAAAATTTTTTGGCAAAAATTACCAAACAATACAGGAATCGCTGGACAATGGTGAAATTTTGTCTTTTTTTCCCAAAGAATATAGTAATTTTTACCATATTTTAGGATTACTTACTTAAAATGTGGTAAAAATTACTATATTTTTTGGGAAAAAGCGACAAAATTTCACCATTGTCCAGCGATTCCTGTATTGTTTGGTAATTTTTGCAAAAAAATTTTTTCCGTGTTAGTAAGTAAGAAGAGCAACTCGATCAAGCAAAGTTTAAATTTCCCTTGACTTTTTCATGTAAATTTTTTCGTGTTAATTTACATATAGTAACTGTAACTTGAAATTTTTACTTTTGAGTTAAGACTTAATTGTTAAAAAAACGAACGAATAATTTCTGTAACCGAAGAACAAACATCGAAAACATTTTGTGTCAAATATTTACTGATTTGCACAAAAACCGTTGCGTTTGACGTAATTATGAATGACAAAGATAAGCATCATCTAAAAAAAGAAACTTCGCGTCGATTTTTGTTTCCGTTTCACCAATTTCTGATTTTTTATGATTGTTAAGTAAAATAAAAATTATAATAACAAATTTTTCGTCTACTAGATATACCTGTAATTTTTAGTTTTTCGCAATGTTACTATAAAATACTTATGAAATACGAATAATTTTGCCTCCAGATGTTTTTTACTTCAAGTCACTATTTCTCCCAGTGCACTTGAAATTTATAACATTTTTTTTTCTAACCCTAATATTTTTAAGTAAACGAAATAAATAAGACGAAAAAAATTGAAGAAAGGCAAGTTGAGAATTTAAAAAAATTTTGGTCGTAACCAATATTTTTATGAATGATAAGAAAAATATTCAAAAAATATGAGTCACCCATACATTATAAAATTGCTCCGAATTTGTTTTTGTTTCACTGTTAGATTCTGTTTGACAAATTGACACTCGCTTTCAACACTTAATTAGAATAAATAATGTATATCATGAATTTTGCATTACCCCAAAGAACGAATACACGATTTACGAGGCAAACTATTATAATTCCCACTTCATATTTTTCGCCTTTTTTACTTATAAAAACGAAAAACCAACAATTTCATGAATTCATACATATGAATAATTTTCTTGATTTCTTCTCTGAAGATTCAAATCTAAAAAGAAAAAAGGTGCTTTCAAATACACCACACTGACGCGATATGAAGTTAAAAAAGAATAAATTATCTTTATAGCGAACGATATGCGTCTAATAAATTATTATTCATTATTTCCACGAGCAGTGTTCTTTTGTATTCTGATGGCTGTCTTGGCGAATTTTCAAATATTTGTCTACCATCATGTACCATGATCTTTTTGTTTTCCTTCACAAAAAAAACTCATTCGACTCTAAATTGTGGACATTCAAGGTTATTCCAGAAAAAGAAGAGAAAAAGTAACTCATTTCATAGAATTTTCGTAGGTCCACGATTGTATCTATTGATGAATGTTGGAATCAAAACCTATAATGCAAAATGTGGCAATATTCGGTGAAAGTAATCGGACGCGACATCTTTAAAATTCCCTGCGCGGATGGTTTTCAAATTTATAGCTATTGTGGCTACCTATAAATTTCCACAATGAGCATCGCGTCGTCGCATTTCGATGCTTCCCATCCCGCAGGAGTATATTCTACGGACGAATTACCGAGCGTTGGGTACTTGACGGATGAACTTGAAAATGCACTGCTTCATTCAAACGTTGATTTAGGGCTCGTTGAATTCGTCGCGCGCCCGGTCTTTTCGCGGAGTCACAATTTTAAGAGCGCTGTAAAACTGTCGGAGCCCCGTTCAAATCGGTGTCGTACAACACAGGCCAAGGTAGCTGTGTGAGCACGTGCATCTTACGTGGGCTTTCAATTTTACCAGCTGTATTCAAAATAAAAATATGAAGAAGAAATCAAAAACAGAGCTAATTTTTTTTTTTTTTTTATTTATACTCTGTTTGAATTGGTGAAATTTTTACTAGTTCTGATTAATTAAAGAAAAAGTCAAATTCTGCTATATGAATTAGTGATTAATGAATTTACCTTTCAATTAGTGAAATTTTTGAAACGACAAAACAATTAGTGAATATATTACTAATGTAATTATTGACATTTTTACTAAACATAATCATAGTTTCAAATTCTACTATTCAATGAGTAAAATTTTTTAAGTGCCTAATGAATTAATGTTGACAAAGTTTACAACGTTGAAAAATCACAAGAGAATTTTTTTTCTGAGATTTACCATCAATGATTTGAAATTTCAAAATAGTAAATTCAGCGAAGACCGTAAAAATCCTCGAAAAAAAATTCATTAAATCATCGACGATGAAATTCGTCGTTTTAAAAATCAAGTCAAACTTTTAAAGTCAAAACCAAACTTTTAAAGTCAAAGTCAAACTTTTAAAATTCATGTAATAGAACTTTTTTTCATAAAATTTTATTTCTTGTGGAAATATTTACAAAAAATTTTTTCATAAATATTCCAGTTCATAAGAAATGTACAAGGCATAAATATTTTCTTATAAAAAATTTGAAATTTATTACAAAAGTGTCACTGGATTTTATAAAAAATTTTTTTCTTATTTGAATTTTTAAGGTCGACCTTATAAGAAATAGGATTATTATAAGAAATTTCTAATTGTTATTAGAATTTTGCTATTTCTTATAAGAATCAAAATTAGTAGCATATAATTTTTTTCAGTGAATTTTCCAATTTAAAATTTGAATCATAATTTTGGAATCTAAAAATGAAATTTGAAAATTTGAATCAGAATTTCTGAGTATAGAATTCAAACTTCAGAATTTGAATCAGAATTGTCAGAATTTTTAAATTCTTCGAATTTTTAACTGAATTCAGTGAATTCTTAAATTCATTTTCAAATTTAAGAATATGAATCAGAATTTTCAGAATTCAGTAGAGTTTCACAGTGAATTCTTTTCATTTGTTTTTTCTTTCAGTGAATTCTTAAATTTTTTTCAGTGAATTTTCGAATTTAGAATTCAAATCAGAATTTGAAAAAGAATGTTTGAATTTAGAATTTAAATTTCAGCTATTGAATCAAAATTTTTGGATTCAGAATTGAAATTTCAGAATTTGAATCAGCATTTTTAACTTTAGAATTCAAATTTCAGAATTTGAATCAAAATTCTCAGAATTTTCGTATTCTTGAATTTTTAGAAAATTCCTTGTTGAGGGCTTCGTCGAGTTTGTTTTTTCAAGGATTTACATTATTTTTGGTAAATCTCAAAAAAAAAATATTCGTGTGATTTATCAACGTTGTAAACTTTATGAACATAATGAATTAATAGATTCTCACTATTTCATAAAGAAATTTGTTGGTCGACGATCAAATAAGTAAAATGCAATATATGTGACCGTATTAATATACAAATAAATTACTATAGTTACTATTTTTTTTTTATTAATTAACTATATTTACTATTTACGAAATATCTTTTTCTGCTTTGGTGTAAGCTAGTTAAGATCTCTATAAAATAGCTGAATTTGTTATTAATACGTCTATTTTCATTAAGGCATACTATAAAACTTTCACTAAGCAGTCTGTGCTTTATAAAAATTTCCTAAGAAGTATTGTAAATACCCTTAAAAAAATATTTTTGAAGACATTCATAACACTTCGATGGACTTGATGAAGATTAAATCTTTTCTTAAAGATCTGATTTATAAATTTCATTCAGTACAGACTACTTTACAAAGAATTCCATAAACTTCCAGAAAAACCAGTGATTCTTAATAAAATTTGGCGACTTTATGAAGGATTCTAAAAAAACTATACATATAAAAATTCTACGAAAGTTAAATTAGGATTATCATCATATTTGCTTTTGTTGCATTTTTTTTTTAAATAATTAAAATTTGTAAAACATATCTAATACTTTGCGAATCGATATTGACAATTTTATTTGACCCATTTACATTTAAAGCAAAATATTTTGGAACATGATCCCAAGAGGTAGGTCCACCACTGTATTTATTGCATTAAAAGTTTTGATGAAATTTTGCTATATTTAAAAAAGGTATGATATTTTAATCTTTTTATTTTCAGTTGTACTTCTTTTCTTGTTATTTTTCTAAAAATAATTCTGAGTGATGAAATAAGTAGAATGAAATCGTTCTTTAAAAACGTTACCTTGTATTTTTTTAATGGCTCAATAATTGTTAGAGTAAAAACAAGACTCGACAGATTGAAAACTTCTAGGCTGTTTTCATAATAGAAACATGGAACAAAGAACAATAATAGATATAAATTTTTAGCATATTTGCACGAGTTGAATTATTGCTCATAAATCACTGTAATGAAACGCTTTTAATTTACAATATTATTCCGAGTGTTCGAATGATCGAAAGTTTACTCGAACTGTATCATATAAAAACATTCCTATGAATGTCAATAAAGCAAATTCTCTGTTTTACACGCTAAAAAACTTTGATTTGTTTAATTGAGGGGCCGGATGCAATAACGACACTTGCGCTCGAAAACGAGTAAAAGTATTGTCCGCGCGGTGACGTTACGAGTCAAAATCCAAAGTCCGAATTTTGAAAAATGAAAAATACCGCTCGATAGCTTTCGAAAAATTAATGCATTTACTCCTTTGAACTTTTTTCGCGAATATTATAGTTTTCGTTATAAAAAATAAAAACTGGTTGTTTTTCAATCGAAAAATCAATGTTTTTGAAAACTTAAATCGCCGCTGAACAGTCATTTTTTAAGATATCCACATAATTTTTGTTTACTTTTGTTCAGGAAGGTCTAGCGATGAATAAAGTATCAAGTAATTTATAAAAAGTTGATAATAATTGAATGTTTTTTTAATGCGAATGAAAAACCATGTTTTTCGACGTTCGTGTTGAAAATGTATCGAGGGAATTTTCGATTTCAACGAGGTATTCGCGCTTGTCATAATCTTAAGTGTATTGTCGAACTTTTTGGAAAGTTTGAGCTCTCTGAAACTATTCTTTATATAAAATCCAGCGAGTTGAACGCAAACGCGCAGCGTGATGTGATGAATTTTGCGCGCGCGAGCTGCGTAGTATGTCGTACTAGCGAAAAATTCCTCGAAAAATTCATCACGTCGCGCTGCGCATTTGCGTTCAACTCGCTGGATTTCATATAAAGAATAGTTTTAGAGAGCTAAAACTTTCCAAAAAGTTCGACAATACACTTAAGATTATTACAAGCGCAAATACCTCGTTGAAATCAAAAATTCCCTCGATACATTTTCAACGCGAACGTCGAAAAACATGGTTTCTCATTCGGATTAAAAAAACGTTCAATTATTATCAACTTTTTATAAATTACTTGATACTATATTTATCGCTGGACCTTCCTGAACAAAAGTCATCAAAAATCATGTTGATATCTTAAAAAATGACTGTTCAGCGGCGATTTAAGTTTTCAAAAACATCGACTTTTCGATTGAAAAATAACCAGTTTTTATTTTTTATAACGAAAACTATAACGTTTACGAAAAAAGTTCAAAGAAGTAAATGCGTTAATTTTTCAAAAGCTATCGAGCGGTATTTTTCATTTTTCAAAATTCGGACTTTGGATTTTGACTCGTAACGTCACCGCGCGGACAATACTTTTACC
>JAPYZL010085547.1:0-11501 GCA_030522825.1 Platygaster orseoliae
GCATGTAAAAAGGTTTTTTTTTAAATAAATTTATTCATGATAAATATTTATAATGAATTTTTTGTTGAATTTGTCCGGATTTTGGTGGCGCACCCTGTAATCACTTATTCGGTAAATTTTTTTTGACTATCCTACACATTTTTGAAAGTTAGTTATTATTTTTGATGATTTTTATATAAAAGAATAGATATATTTATTGTTACTTTTTGTCGACTTCTGGCCAATTCGAAATTTTGTTTGCTAACGTTTTGGCGTTGTTGATAAAGAATTCTTTCATCGGTGGCAGAATTTTCGCGATTTCGGGACTGAAAGTACCTTTTCGAAAACGATTCTTGAAACTTGGATTCTGTGGATACAAAAATTAATAATGAAAATTACTTATTATTGTTAAGATTAAACGTGAAAATTAACTGAATACCAAAATACAAATAAAATGCAAAAAAGGCCTTTGGTTTATTGATAGTTATTTTTAGATAAATTATTGAAAATGTATACGCAAAAAATTTGTTAACCATATATGGTTTTTTAAAATGAATTTATAACTGGAATGCAGTTTTTTTATGGTTTATTTTTTGGGAAATTTTGAAATATCTGAATATACCTCATGTAAATAATTCTGTAAATCGTCAATAAGTAAATGATTTTTATTTACAGTAATGTCAGAGCTTACACTTTCACATACAGCAATAGATGAAGCATGAAATTTTGCTAAACCTTTAATTGCTAGAATACAATGCTGCAAATCGAGACTTTCAAGACGATTGCCCATTTTGTAACCCAAAGGTGCCAAATCTTCCATGACCTAAACGAAAAAAAAAAATTGAAAAGAAATTTAAATTTATATCCTTAAAAAAATTAAAGAAAATGAGAAGTGATAGAATTTAAAAAATTTTTTTTCATCAACTGGAGAATTTCAAAATCACATTCGGATAGAAAGTTGATTAGAATTTTTAGATTATCTGAATAAGATGAATTTCTCACCAAAAAAGCTGGTTCTTTCATTTGGCCATAAAATCCTTTTGGACTAAGAGGTTCTTCTCCGCCGAGAATTTCATTCATTTGTTTCAAAACATCTGATATCATCAATATTTCCGTTTGGAATGTACCTATTTTTTCAGACTGGAATTTCGAAAAGAATTTTTATTTTGAGTACAAGACAGAATATTCAAAAATCATTTATAAAACCATTATTAAAATTTAAGGTTTTAAATTCAAATTATTTAATTAGCAAACCACAAAAATATTCTACACGAGTCGGTCAAAAATATCGATGTTTTTAAAATGTTCTGAAAAAATTTTTTTTCTATAAGTGGAAAACCTTACAGAATTTCCTAAAATTCCTCAAAAATCATACTTTTACATCTTTTTATTGCAAATTATTAAAAAAAGAAAATCAATTTTTTGGACCATCTCCGGTAGAATCAGACATGAATTATAAAAATTTATAAATTTTCAACTTTGATTAATTTACAATGCCAGAGAAAAAAGATAAATCTCTAGAAAATGTCACGATTCTTACCATTTCCTTCTCGAATCCTTCAGCAATCGGCGAAACTTTGACAATAACCGATGTTTGCCTCACTTTTTCACTTAACCCTTGAGAATACTCAACATTTACACGCCACATTTCACTTCTAAAAAAAAATTCAAAGAAAACTAATCAATCCCAATTTGTTTTCACTGTTCCTGATGCTTAAATGATAATAAATTCCATTACAAATACTTGTCTCCTTTGCTGGTTGCAGGTTCGACGTACATATTCAGAATTTTCATAGATTTGTTATTTTTTAACTCTTTGAAAATCGTTTCTATCATTTGGTTATTCAACCAAACTGGAAAATCCTGGAAAATTTGCAACCAAAAAAAAAAAAAAAAAAAAAAAAAAGAAAATGAATTTTTCATAAACAATGTTTGGTAGAAAAACATTTCAAAATTGATTCTGTATTTTCTTAGATTCTTAGAATCTTTTCTGAGATTTTCGTTATATTTCTGACTTGAGTGGTAGTCTTTTGAAGAAATTTTTAAAATTAAACCGAAATATTTGGAGAAAAAAAAGTTTTTGTCTTACATTGTGAGGCATTTTAAGGACTTCTTGATTCAACGTGTGTCAAAAAACTGAAAACCTTTTCAAATCAAGCTCCTGTTTATATGACTTTTGATGTCTGTGTGTAGAAAATATCGCGTCAATGAAATGTTTGTTCATCTTGTTATACCTGATTTTAATTGATTCTTGCAGCACTAAACCACGTGTTGCGGAACAACAGTTCCAGGAATTACGATAAAAAAAATACTAATTAATCACATTATGAAGAATTAACCAGACAAATTTAAAAATATAACCAAATGTATTGACATTCTTCATCTAACGCATAATGTATGATCCTTTTGAAAAACGCGAATACGTAGTTTTCTTTTTCTTGAAAATTTCAGGATTTTTCAACCGTGTACGATATTTTGAAAAACTAACATTTACGACCTAAGTGAGATAAGTTATGAAATATTATTTACATTATTTTTATCCTCTGATTTTTCGGTGGATTTAGGGGAATAAAAAGAAATCTGAAAAATTCTTTTCCGTATGGGGTCATTTTAAATGAAATTCTTTTTGCATTACATTTTTTGTTTTTGTTTTTTCATTGAAATTAAAGAGATACGTTTTTTTTTTGCTTGATTTTGAGCTCCTTCGTCGTGGGGAATTTTCGAAAATTTGTCTAAGAACTTGATTTAGATCTATTGGCGTGTATTTTTTTTTAATGCGATAACTTTGCAAAAAATCACCGATCTTCAAAATTTTTTTTTCTGTTTTTAGGTAAAAGGTCACTCCAAAAAAAAAAAAATCTAATACACGAATTTCGAGACTTTAATTCATATCGTGGATTAAAAAGGGATTAAAAAATTTTGGACTTCAAAAATTTCAAATTGCATCATTTTTCTTAATTTATATTTTTTCTAAAATAGTAATATAAATAAACAAAATCATTCAATTTCAAATTTGAAGTCATAGTGCCAATTATTCAGTCAATTTAGGCTTCATTTATAAAAATGCTATCATTTTGCCAAAAGTAGCTCAATCATTATGATTTTTTTTCTGCTATCAGTTAAAGATTCATTCTAGAAGAGAAAATTTGACATTAAAAATTTTTAGAAAATTTTATTTTATGATCGTCTTTTAAACACAAAAAAAATCAAATGAATTACAGCCCAAAAATTTTGTTGACAGTGCTTCAATTTTTTTTTTTACATTTTGAATGAACGTAATTTAATTTTTTCATGAGTTCTGATTTTTTCATTCGTCACGGCTACATTATTTCAAACAATTCGATTATTTACCAAATTAGTTCATCAATATTTTATATTTAATGTTGAAAGAAAGGTTATTAAAATACACGAGCATGTCTAAACTTATATAAATTTATTTCATTCATAATAAAATAAATGACCATACGTAAAAATCTTGAATTTCTTAGAATGATATTCGAATATCGTTGTTTTTTTGCTATCCCTAGAAAAGAATATTGGTTCTAAAAATGAGTTATTTTCGTATCTAGTTGCGAACGATATTTTTTACGATTTTAGGGTTAAAATTGATCGAAATGTCAAACTTTAAGGTTAGAAACAGACAAAGGGTATTTTTTCTGCAAAGCAAATGCATATCACAGTGTATTGTGATAATTTCAATAAAGGATTCCATTAGCTACTTATTTTTACGAATTTTAAGAAGAAAGGCACATATTCAAAAGGTGGTCAATAATTATCAAAATTTCTAAATTTCCATAGAATTTAGATGATCCTTTTAAACTCTGTAGACAGTATTTCTTGTTTTATTCGTTCGTGTTGCGCATGATAGAATTTATTAATTTTTAATAAAAATCTAAAAAACTCAAAAAGTACTAAAAACATAAAATTTCTTTATAAAGTTTCGATCTGCTGTTATAGAGACACCAAATTAAAAGACATTAGTTACATCATATTGATTCCATAATCTTTGGAAAATTCATTAATTTCTTTTCAAACGATTTTTTTATTGATCATTAAGTCATTATTTCTAAAATTCGGTTATGTTTGTTTGTTTTTTTTTCATTACACCATCATACCTGAAAATTCTTAGACTCAAGAACCTACAGCAATCCGCAAATGAACATAACAATTTTCGGAACATTTTATTGTATGTTTAATAAAGATTACAACAACAAACATTTGTCGTTGAAGATAAGAACCGGTATCTTGTCGGAAATCGACATTTTTTATGTGTTTGGGCACAAAAAATCACACAATCTAGGATTATTGTTATTTATTTTTAGTTTTCTGCAACGACAATCTTTTTTTCATACCATAATCACAAATTACTTAGATAATTAAACACTATTTTTTACTTCCTATACTTATTTTTACAGATAACGTTAATATTCAACATCCAAAAATCCCATTTTCTCGTAAATCAGCATTCTTTTCGACAAAATTGTTCGGAATTTTTCGCTTTTGAAACCTGGGTTCGAGGTCTCATTTTCACCCATAATTTCAACAGCTGACAAAACTTCGTTTCGATCTGCTAGATAAATAGGCAAAAATGAAATAGCTAAAATCATTTCGAGAATTGCTCTATTTTGAAGGTGTGCTTTTAATTTTTCAAAAGTCGGTGGCTGTGTTTCGCAACCGATTTCTTCCATTGTTTTTGTGAGGGTTTTGTAGTACTCTTCAAGAATTTTTTCTCGATCGTTATCATAAACATTTTCCGTCATGCTCGTGCTAAAGAAAAAACAAAGATCAAGTGCTGGTGTCGTGTACATTGGGACTTGAAAATCAACCTGAAAAATGATTAAAAATGTGTTTAACATTTTTGTTTGGAAATCCCCGAGAAATTTCTAAAAGCTCATAATTTTTTATTAAAATGAAATTCACAATTTACATTTCGTAAATTTTCTTTTTTTATTACATTTTGTGGAATTCGAAAGTCACTTGACTCAAAAATATACTCACCATAATATGACTAATCGGTTGTCCAAGGTCATCATACTTGAACATCATACTCGTATTGTTTAACCAAAAATCTCCATTGTTTAAAACATTAAAACCTTCTTCATGAGGATCCAAGTATTTAATCACCAGTTTGTAGATGCCGTCACTCAGATTCAATAGTTTTCTTGCACATCTATAAATTGTCAACATGTAAAACCAAAGACAAGAAACTTCCCAAAATTTTTAAGTAGAGGATAATGTTTTTTTTTTCTTTTTTTTCTTACTTTTCGTCGATTTGTGGCCAACTCATAATTTCGTTAACTAAAGCTTTTGCGTTGCTGACAAAAAAATTTTCCATCGCTGGCAAAACTTTTGACGTTTCGGTACTGAAAGTTCCTTTTTGGTATCGAGTCTTCAAATGTGGGTTCTGTGAATCAAAAAATGTACTTTGTTTATCGATTCATTGTTATTTATAATTGGAAATGTTTAAAAAAATTTTTCGTTTGAGCTTGGAAGGAATATTGTCTAATTGCTAAGATGATGATTAATTCAAAAACTTTTTTAAGAAATATAACATGAAAAAACAAACATTACATATTCAACAAATAATTTCCTGTTTTATAATATGGTCACACTTTTTTATGCAAAAATTAAAATATTTCGAATTTTTGCATTCAATTTCTGAATTTGTCTGAAAACTCTTTGTTCAAAATTGCAATGTTCTAGACGTTAAAGCGATGATTCCAATTATTTTGTTTTATTTTCTTCACATACATTGATTGTTTATCGAAAAAACAAAATGTATGTACTGAAATATCACGTTCTTTCGTCATTTCCTCAAACTTACTTTTTCAAAAACTGCAATCGAAGCAGCATGAAACCTTGCTAATCCTTAAATAGCCAAAATACAATGTTGCAAATCAAGGCTACAAAACGATCACGCATTTCGTATCCTAATAATACCAGATCTTCCATAACCTTGAAAAAAATGTTTCAGCTTTGTTATATCAGTAACCCATCAATAAAGTTAGTATTTTTTTTTTCTTTAGAAAAATTTTATAACCAAAAAAACTGGATCTTCCGTTTGACAGTACAGTCCTCTTGGACAAAGGGTACTTTTTCCACCTAATTTTCGATCCATTTGCTTTAAAACGTCCATCATCATCGATATTTCTGTCTCGAATGTTCCCATACTCATTGCCTACAATAGTAAATGGTTTTAGACGAAGGTTTTGTTAGATTTATAAATATTCACAAACTTTTATAATTTACACATGATTTGAACATACCCAATGCACCAAAAATAAATTGTAATCGCCAATGTTATGTAAAAGCCAAAAATGATCATTTTTATTTCATTAAAGTCATCTTTTTGACATTAAAAAAAAAAATTATTATCATTTCTTTTTGGAATCCATCAGCCATTGGCCTGACTTTGAAAATAACCGACGTTTTTTTTCAGTTTTTTGTCGAAGCCCTGATAAAATTCAACCTTTACACGCCATAATTCACTTCTGCAAAAATAAAAGTTATTACAAATAATTATTACAACATCTTGTGAAAGACAATCTATTGAAATATTTATTACATGTAATTGTCTCCTTTGTTTGTTGCAGGTTTGACACTAACGTTAACGACTTTTATGGATTCGTCATTTTCCGCCTTCTCGAAAATGGTTTCAAACAACTGTTCGTTCAATCAAACGGAAGAATTTTGGAAAATCTGCTAGTAAATTGAAATTTAACCATATAATTCTTAAATAATTTCATTAAAGACAGACGACATCATTATTTTGATAAATAACTTTCAAGGCGAAGAAATAGTAATAATTGTTGAAGATGAAATTTAGACTAGGGTTCATGAGACAGTGAAACAAAAAATGGATAGAATCAAAAAATGATTAGATATGTATTATTTGTCTATAAAAATTAATAATTAAGTTTTCTGAGATTTGGGATTATATAAAGATAGTTTTTCGGATTATAAAACATTCTTTATATAATTTATAATTTATTATATTTATATTATTTTGGACCAGATTTTAAATAAAAAAAGTCTTAAATGACCAAGATGTTGACATAACAATCATTTACAAAAAAAAATTCATAGAAAGTCATTTCGCTGTGTAAAATACAGGATTTTTCATATGCTAAAGTAGAAATTGAAGGATTAAAATCAGAATTTGTCTTAAAAAAGTGAAGAATTTATTATTATTCATAAATCTCATAATAAATAAATGAATAAATAATAATCATTCATGATTTCTCGTTTTTTTTTTTATTTTCATAATTTATTATTATTCTTCAATTTTTTCAAATTGTTTTTTTGTGCCATGAATATTTTCACATCGCATGAATAAACAAAAATAAGTTTTAGAAGTACATAATTTTACTCAATATTGTTTCAAAAAGCGTTAGTTTTTAAAGAAAAAAAATGATTAGAAAATTTTTAATCTAGATTACGTCGTGCAGAGATAATATATGCGAATTCCGTCAATAAATTTATTTATTGTAAGATTTTTATCAGACAAGGGCGTAGGCTTAAAAAATTCTAGAGAATTATTTATTCCAAAAAACATATTTATTTGGATCCAACAATACTTAATCTTCGATGAATTTGTTCCAAAATATTTAAATTTTCAAGTGCAAAGTTGCATATCTTTTGTTTTCGTACGTTTATATTTGCATTTTTTAATCGTAAAATTCGAATGTCGTGATTTTCAGGTCATCATGATAATTTAGAAAATAAAATTGAGAATTTCGAATTTTGTGTAGTTTTGAGTTTTTCCTGATAAAATAATTTTATTTTGCCGTGAAAAATTTTTTACTCATAAAATTCAAGGAAGCGAAACATTTTTTTTTTGTGTACACATTTCCAAATTTTTCCAAGTTTATTTTTTTTCCAAAAATTATGATACAGTAGATTTTACTTTAGATACGTCAAGAATCATTTTGTTAAAATTGCAAATGTACTAAAATAAATAATTGAAATCACAATTTTCGCAAACACTAGAAATTAATATGATTTACCTTTAGAATAAAAAAGAATGATCTAAAACAAACCAAACGAAACATAGATTTATAGCTAAAAGTGACCTTTTTTTTCTACTGCAAAACGTAATATTGATAAAAAATTTTAATAACAAGAACTTTCTGCATCCAAAAAAAAAAAAACAAACAAACAAACAAAAACAAAAAAACTACACAATCATCATTGTATCAAAAAAGACATATTGCAATAAGTTAATTTTTTTTATAATTACACTCAGTTTATTTATTTTAAATATTTTTAAATCTTTTTCTATGATTTTAGATGAATAAACAGTAGTTCTATCAAAAAATCTTGTAAATATGAACGGTAAAAATAATATATTTCTTCAAAAACCTTTTCCTGCATTTTCTGACTTCGCCACACAACTCGCAAAGAGAAACTGAAATCAGATGCAAAAAATGCACTTGTTTAAACTGCTTTTTACGTCTTTACCTACGAAATTTCGTATTGTGAGAAAAACACGCTTATCTCGTCATGGAGGATTACTTTATTATTCAAAAAAACCGGCACATGCTGAATATTGATAAGAGTTTTCCATTTGCACTAATATGTAGTGAAAAAACTAATAAAATATAATTTTGTTTATGCATGCAAACAATTCTTCAAGAACAGATCAAGTATAGAGATAACTTTTATTCTGAATTGAAGATGAATGTTATATATCATTGAAAAAAAACTGATTTATATGATGTGATAAGAAATTTACAAAAGTAGAAAATATCTGAAGCAATATTTAATTAAAAAAAAGTCAACAGTAATACAGATACTTTTGATGGAATTGAACAATGGTTGAAAAAAATTTATCATGTTATTTGTAAATGTAAAGTATGGAATCCATGCAGTTGATTTTGGGAAATTAAAGAAAAAGGTGTGATAAGCATCGAATTGTAAAAGAATTTATTTAGTTTTACAACTTTACAGTTACAACTATTCATTTCAAGAATTTATATTATTAAATCTAATATGAAGTAACTTAATAATTCAAATTATTACTTTTTATTTTTTTTGTGATTCAATAAATTCTACAATTTCTACTCAAAAATCACAAGCGAATGAAAAAAAAGTATTATGTTTTTTTATTCTTTTTAATAAAATTGGTAAATTTATTTCTTGTTATTAATAAAACCAAAATCAACAAATATCTAATAATTCCGTTTTTTCATAAACCAGCAATCGTTTTCCCAGAATTTTCCGAAATCTTGGATTCCTTAATCCTGGACTTGAAACTATTTCTTTTGACATCATTTCGTCTACTGGCAAAACCTCGCTCTTATCAGACAAAAAAATTGGCAAATATGCAAAAGTCATTATCATTTCCAAAGCAGCTCGATTGTTGAGATGTTTATTCAATTTTTCCAAACTTGGTGGTTGTTTTTTGCAACCGATTTCTTGCATTTTTTTGACCAGAGTTTTGTAATACTCTTCGATAACTTTTTGTTTATGGTTCTCGAGAACTGATTCCGACACACTCGTGCTCAAAAAGTATGAGAGATCGAGAGCTGGAGTTGTGTATATGGGAAATTGAAAATCAACCTGCAACGAAAAGTAAACAATTTGCTGAATACTTATTTATTAGCATAATTAATTTTTACATTACCATTATATGACTTATCGGTTTTCCCGAAGAATCGTACTGAAACAACATATTGTTTATCCAGAAATCGCCATGATTTATAACGCTAAAGTCTTCCTCGTGAAATGAAGAATATTTTATGCCAATGTTGTAAATGTTTTCGCTCATTTTCAATATTTTTTGGGAGTATCTAAAAATTATCATAACTCAAAGCCTTTAAAGTATTTAAATATATAAAATATGCAATTTACGTTTTGTCTAATTCTGGCCACTTTGAAATTTTCTCAGCTAGAGCTTTTGCGTTTCTGACAAAGAAAGCTCCGAATTCTGGCAAAATTCTCAGAGTTTCCTTTGTGAATTGACCTCTACAAAATCGTGTTTTCAATTGTGGATCCTGTTAATAGATAAAGACAATTAAAAAAAATTTTTTGTTGTTTTTGAACTTGTGCAATTTCGTGTAAAAAAATCTGCTTAGAACGTACATTTTCGCAAACTGCGATTGAAGCAGCGTGAAATCTGGCTAGTCCTTGAATTGCTAGAATAGAATGTTGTAGGTCGAGGCCATCGATACGATTACCCATTTTGTATCCCAATGATGCCAAATCTTCCATTACCTAAATACGAAAAAACAAAAAACAAAAACAAAAAAAAAATAAGAAAAATATCGTTGGGGATGTTGAAAAAAAATTGTTATTATTTAGAATAATAAAATTAACAGTTGTTTAACAGATATCTAAAAAAGTTGAAGCATGAGTAGATGTAAGAGTAATGATAATATTGTGAATTTTGGATATCTTTTACAAATAAAAATTGAAATAAAAACATTCGACAAATTTTGGATTTTATGTATTGAATCTAGAATTTACAATGTTTCGGAATTTCAACATGAAATTGACTGTTATAAAAGATTCAATACCATAGACAAAATGAGTTTGTCAAATGTTTCCACTGATATGATAATTTTTAATAATATTAGTAATTTTGAATTAGTTAAATAATTTAATGTTGCATAAAAAAGTGAGTCTTCAGAAATTTGAAACTAATAATAATTTATTGTTATATTTGTAAAATAGTGTTATACCAGATATGCTGGTCTTTGGTTTGGGAATAAAATTCTTTTGCACTCAAATGATTTTTTCCTTCAAGTTTTTGGTTCATTCGATTCAAAACATCTGACATCATCGATATTTCTGTATCGAAAGTTCCTATTTTTTTTGCCTGAAAAAAATTGATTTTTAGTTATTGATAATTATTATTTAAGGTGTTCACTTTCTTCTTATTTTGGAAACTATATATTTTAGTTCCCTAAGATAAAAGTTTTTCGTTTTTATTCCTGATTTTCTTTTTCTTAACTTCATAATGTTCATAATAAATCAGAGAAATCCTTTATTGTCGATTTCTATCAGAAATTAAAACATAAAAAAAAAGAAATATTTGTTAACAATTTAAGAAATAAAAAAATGGTGCATTCAAAATCTTGATTATCAAATTTCTCGCAATTAAAAGGAAAAAATTTCATTTAAGAAAAATAATCATCGAGGATTTATCTTACTATGAGTTTTTGGAAACCTTCGGTCATTGGCATTACTTTCACGATAACGGACGTTTTTTTGGTAATATTTATATCTTTTCCCTGAGAGTATTCTACATGTACTCGCCACATTTCACTCCTAAAAAACACCAAGTCTCAATGAATGTTATGTTCACAAAGTTTACAACGTTGAAAAATCACAAGAGAATGTTTTTTTAATTTACCATCAATGATTGAAAACCTCAAAATAGTGAATTCAGCAGTAGTGGACTAAGGGGGGGCGGTCCGCCCCGGGCCCCGCAAGGGGCCCCCTTGATTCGTCAATGTATCTTTTTTTCTTCAAAAATTTTTTCTTCTTTTATTCGTCAAAATTCTTCAATCCTCAGCGTT
>JAPYZL010085574.1:0-10876 GCA_030522825.1 Platygaster orseoliae
CTTTGTCACGCGCAACGAAAAACGATCCCTCGCTGTATTCTAGTATTCGGTTTTTGAATAAAATATTTATTGGTGTAACACGCTTTCGATTTGTGTGGTTTACCTACCCCGCAAATACTACTTAAGAAATAAATTTTGTGTAACCTTGAGTGCTTAAATGAAACCATTCATGTCCTCTAGATTTTAGTAAGTCTATTTTTGATAATTTTCAGTAATTATTATTATTCTCTATTATTATCAATTTATTCATAAATATAATAAATTTTACCTAAACTTTCAGAGGGGTTTGAACCCCTAAAACTCCATTTTGCCTACACTCCTGATCGAAAGGATTCACAACTACCTTACTCATCATTGTACAATAAAATATTGTATACAATCACCAAATTATGTAATAATTATTCACCATCATTTAGGAAAAATGGCTTCAAGTAATAGTTTTCAAACTTAACATGAAAATGCTCTAATCCAATAGTTAAAGCTAATCTTAAAATGTAAAAGCTTTAACTAATCAGGAAAAGAGTTCAAACTAACTAATAAGTAATGTAATAGTAAATAAAGGTAATAAGATCTCAAACTCATCTAAACTAATCTCAATACAAACTGAACTTGTAAATTTTCTGATCTAAAACAATAGTTGGATCATTTTTGCTCAGGGACCGAGATCGTGTGGACCGTGACAGAAGGAGATCTCGAGACCGTAAGCGCAGATCGAGGTCCAGATCGCGAGATCGCAAACGTAGACGCAGCCGTGAACGCGATCCTGACATCGAGGAGATCGCGAGGGAGGAGAGACCGCGAGAGCGAAGGGACCGCGGTGATAGGGACCGTGATCGCGATCGGAAGCGAAAAGCGAGGTCGAAGAGCGGTGGCGATCGCGACCGTGATCGTGATAGAAAGAGGGAGCGCCGCGACAGAGATCGAGATCGTCGTGATCGCAAAGATCGGGACAGGCAAGACGAAGATTCGAAAGAAATTCGAGTGAAAGAAGAGCCTATTGACGACGGTACGTTTTATTATACGTTGACACTTTGAATTATAAGAAATTGTTCTATGATAAATTAGCCAACAAAAGAAAGTTTTATAGTTAGATTCGTAAGTGTGCAGGCATAATTTATTTGAAAACTTTTTTGATTCTTGAATCTTGGCTACATGCTATAATTGGTGGAACGAGAGAAACTTTATTCATCTAAGACTTTCCATTTCCAGATTATCCGGACTTCAACAATTCTTACTCGAACTCAGCTTCGTACTACGCTAACGTCAAATACGAGCAAGACAACGATCCGGAATCAGAGGAAAAGTATAGAATCCCGGAAAATCGAAACGATCAGTCACAATACAATTATGAGAATTTGCAAGATTACTAAAATAATGAAATTATAAGTAATGCAGTAATTTCTCTTTTTAATTGACTGTTGCTTTGAACCTGAATGCTTCAATTGTTTTCTTTTTGCATATACTTGTAAAACGATTCGATGTATATGATTAATTGTATCACTGACTTTTGTATCTTTCAGTGTGTACATTGATGTTTAATAATTAATAATAACAAGTATGAAACATATTGTTTTATTTGACTCACAATAAGATTGCTGATACAAAACGTCAATTCTCATTTCAAAGATAACAGTCTTCAATTGAGTTACAAAATTAGTTCTACATCACGCGAGACCTGGGATACAGTTTGTCGAACCACTTTTCATTCATTCTTACTTGCAAACACATTATTCCCGATATGAAAAATCTGAATTGCATCACAGCCACTGAGCTCTCATTTTCTTCATCTTCGGGGGCTGCTCAAAATATACGGAACCTCTAAATTAGAGAAACTTTTTCGACATAATCGTCATTAAAAACATCAAAAAAGTTACTGGTGAAAAAGCTTAATTGCAAACATAAAAAACCAAATACTCGAAGTCACATTAAAAAAACTTTGCGATATAAATATTAAAATGGCTTAAACAACTCTTGATTACATCTACACTCGCCTAAGCTTTTGCACGTCGCAGATACAAAATCATCACTGCTTATTTTTAACAATGATCGTCGAAAAAATTAAGGAAAACAAAAAGAATCCAAACCTCATCACCGGATCAAACGATTTCAATATTAACAAATAACCTGTGATTCGAGTATCTTTGGAAGATAAATTTTAAAAAATTTACCATAAAATATGCAAAACGTTCAAACATCAATATACGTAAATTATTTTAATCGGTGGCTTAGGGAGTAGAAGCTATAAAATATTGAAAAATTTCATTTTTATATCAAAATGCTTAGTTTTTTGAATGTGGGAATTCCTTATCTTAATAAGATGCAGTATTCTTGATTTTTTGCGAAGATACGAATTACAAAATGAGTTAGTAACACTAAATACTTTAAGGTCGACTCGAATCCCAAAAATGACTTCAATATTTATATTGAAAATCCCAAAATGTTTGTAACTAATACCCACCGACTTCGGAATGTGAACATTAGAAAATTAAAAACTCAAAACTTGAAAATAAAATGTTTAATTTTCATTGAACTATTGTCATGTACGAGATGAGTGATGTTCATAAAAAAACACTTGTTACATAATTTTTACTCCCTTGTACATTATTCTCATGACGTAAATCATGTAATTTTATATCTCATGAGAGCCAAATAAGTAATTTTCATAAACATAAATAAATTTTTATAAGCAACGTCAAGTTTCAAAATACTAACTTCAAAAAAATGAATTCAAAAACAAAGAAATTTTGAAGTTAGAAACGAATTTGTATCAGAATCGAAAAAGTTGTAAAACTTCAATTGACGAAGTTGAACCAAATAATTTGACAAACATTATGTAATAATTTTTTCATCTGAAACATTAATGTGGACCACAAACAAAACATTTTAAAGTTATGTCAAATAAAACAAATTATAGCTACGAGCAGCTCCTCAAACACAAATGATAAATTAAAATTCCTTCTGATACTTTGTAATAACACTTTTCAACTCAATCGTGGCATTTGGCATATGACAATTTGCAGAACTGAGCGCTCAACTCTTGCAATTGAGAGGCACCATTGGCAAGCTCCGCCGTTTTCCATTTCAAACAGCAGTAGAGATCGAATGGATCCAAATAATTTGGCGATTTGCAGAAAATCTGTATTTCATCCAAGGGGATGAGTGTTGTGAGAACATGATAAAGCGAGTCTATCGTCTGGTGATTCATAGTGTTTAAATTCGTCTCATCTATGGCTCTGAAAAATTTAAACAATGGCGGTCATAAAATCGAAAAAAAACATAAATATAATAAAAGAAATTCATTTTGTTTTGCAAAATCAAAACGAAATTCGATGTTTGTTTTCAAATTTCAACATTCTCAAAATCTTTACTTCTTCAGCAACTGCCCAAGTTGATTCAACTTCTCTGCAACATCGTATTGCGTTCTTGCTGCTTTCCCATCCAAGATATCTTGATTTTTTTCATCGTACACCATTGGGAATGGAATATCCAATGACTTTGAAATTGTACCACTAAAATTCAATAGATAACAAATGTGATTATATCGAAAATCGAAATATCTGTTTTCAAATAATTTTATTGAAAATACCCACCATAAATCACGTATGAACTGATAAACTCTGTCGAAATAACTGAAAGCTCTGTCAGCCCTTTCTTGTTCATCTTCTTTATCTTCTACATGACCAATCGCTTCTTTCAACTTCAAGCTCTCAATCTCTTTGATTTTTTCGTCACATCTCATTTTAAGTACCTGTAAAATATTCAAATACACATTTAGCACATTCTACGAAACGTAATATATGATTATAGAAAAATTCCTTACTTCAAGTTGTTTTTCACTTTGTTGAGCAATAACGCCATGTTTCTTAAGATTAATAGTTTGCACCACAGTATTCATGTTCATTAGGAACTCTTTAGCGATCGTGAGTTTTTTCTCTTCTAAATTTAAAAAAAATTGAAAAAATTAGTAAACGTTTAAACAGTATAAGCGCTCTAGAAAATAACACCATACTTTTTGAATCACAACACGTTTTGTACAAGGCCTGTAAAACTTCTTGCGCTCTTCTGTCGAAGGACTCGTTTACTACGGCGATCCAATGTTTAAGAGCACATTGGAGAACAGTTTTCGCATTCCATGGTGGTTTTATTAACACGTGATATGTCCACTTTTCTCCATACAACGATTTCATACCGGTTGAAATGACCTGAAAATATTGTATACTCATCAAAGTAGTATACTTATTATGGTACTTTTTCTCATAGTTTAGAGTATTTATACATTTCAAAGGATTGTCTGGTATTTTTTATTTAGACTTGTATAATTTGTTTGAGGATTCAAAGTTTATAAATTTTGAACATGATCTCTACATTGTTTTTGAGTGTTCACAGATTTGTAGTACTGATAAAGGCTGATTACTGTAAAGATTTTTAGAATTCATTGCTCTGGAATCCAAATTTTCATTAATTTTGAGTAACTGTATAGATTTCTGAGAAAACTCACATATAAAAATTTAGATTATTTCATATATCTCTTGTATTTTAATTTTTTTTTTTCAAGTATTCGTAAGATTTTGTATAGTTTTCTAAAAGTTTTTCTAAATTTCTAGGATTTCTATACATTGCTACATCCACTTTTTAGAATTTTATGCTTTAGACTCAAAGTTTTACAGTTCTTGAGTATTTGTTGAGATTTTTTTACACAGTGATTTCTATTACTTTTATTATAATATAACTATAAATTTTCTGCTCCAGGATTTGAAATTATCTAGATTTTTAGCATTTTCATAGACTCAAGTTCTTTTTTTTCATTACTTTTCACTGGATTGAAACAATTATTTAAATTTTGGTTTTTCACGTTAGCCTACACCGAGAAAATTTGGCAGGCGCGGTTACTGTAAAAATGAAAATTTTTTGAAATTTTTTACCTTGGAAAATGATGATTTTTTGCAAGGTCAATCTTTGACTTTCTTTTATGATATTTAAGAAATAAAAATCGCGATAGAGCAAGAAATTCGCGAGACGCGAATTTTATATTAACTACTCGCTTAACCGGGGAACATTATTCTTGAAAATTCGGTTTTTCCAAAATAGGCTACCTTGTAAAATTCTGATTTTTTGCAAAATGAATCTTCGACTTACTTTTATGATAATTTACAGGGTGTCTATCGATCGGCTATTTTCAAATTCCCGGTCAGTTTTGACCCAAAAATTTTCGCGTTCATAAGCAATGGTGACCGATATGGCAGAAAAAATCCTTTTTGCGCGAAATTGAAAAATTTTTCTTTTTTTTTTCACTAGAAATCTAGATTTTCCCGGTCATTTCCCGGTTTTTGCCGCTTTGAGCGAATTTCCGGTCGAGTAGACACCCTGTGTCCATGGAAACCATGGGAACGACACATTGTTTATTTACTTTGACTTTTTAAATTATTTTAATTTCATCATATTTCAAATTTAAAACTTAAAATATTTTTCAAAAAGTCAGAGTGTTTAGAAGAATCAAAAAAATATATCTGAAATGATTTAACTTTTTTTCCTCAAATTTAAGTTATAATACACATTTTCCTACAAAAATTCATTTACATAAATTTTTTTGATGTTGTCTATAATAACCGTGAGTGCCACACAAGACAATTTCCTACCATCTCATAACCAACAAAGCATAGTTTTTGAATAGAGAATTCTGAAATGTTTTTATCAATTGATAGTCCGGTATATGAGTCGAGCAATTGCCGCATTTGACATTAATACATACAACGAGAAACCCTTATAGGTGCTGCAAGCATAAATCATCGATAATTTGATATAGCTGTTGCACGCATTCGTATTGTTTCAACTACTCTACCTACTGTTGTCGTCACCTTAAATACTTCTTAAGGCAGAATTTCTTATATCTTGCTATTGCAACGCGATCGCAAGCTTGATACATATGTATTGTATTCTTAAAGAAAGAAAATAATCATAACCTCTTTATAACTCGCACCGTATTGCTGTCACAGGCATACACTGCGTTGCTACAGGCTTAGCTATGCCTACTGCAACTATCGGTAAGGTTGAACTCGCGTTAAGATTAAGATTAAGGTTATATACATGCTATACATAGGTATTGCACCGACAAACTATGCGACTGTCACCAATCTACCGACGTAACCTTGCTGCAGCACTGCTTATGCCCGTGAGAGGCATAAGCTATTGCTGCTTAAGCAATATCGTCAATAACCAGCCATAACCTGTATATCATCCCTGCTTAAGCCATATAATTGTTGTGACAACACTACGGATCTCTCAATGTAGAATAACGTCCAAGACAACTAGTATTATTGGTAATCAGTGGAATTATGAATTATGAATATTGTACATGAAATACATAAATTAACTTTATTCAAATTTTGTAGTTTTTTAAAGCTTCATCAACAAACTGATTGTTTCATCATTCATAGTTTCTGCAAATTAGTTTTCCAATATTTGGAAAACTCACCTGCGTCATCAACGACACCAAAATGTTCTCTGCCTCTGTCATAAATTCCTGAAAACTTTTGCATTCCATCCAAGTTATTGACACTTCAGCTTCATCTTCTTGAATTTCAGCCATGAAGTGACTGTGCAAATCATTGGTTCCTTGTTTCTTGTAATCAAATGAGTCAATTTTGTCCAAAGAATCATTTTTACCCAAGATATTTATGCCATGAATCAAGGCCTTGTTTCCAAGATTTTTGTCATACGTCATAAGCACCTGAAACAAAATTGTTTTGGAAAATGTTAATATCAGACATTCTGTGCAGTAAAAATGCACAGAACTTACGACATCATGGCCAAAAACTCGTATTTGCAAGCAAGTTTGATAAATCATGTCGTCAGGACATTCTTTGTCAAAAATTATTTTGTTTTTCTTCGCGTCGTCTGCAGTTTGACCAAGGATACGCGGGTGTCCCTCAGAAAAATGTTCATGAAGGAAATTGATCGCTTTTCGCGCCTTCAATACCAACGACTGTGGTTTGGTTTCCAATTTGTTATCTTTAATCAAATCCAATTCCTGCAAAAAGCACAATTAATTTCATGCAGCTCTGCGAAAAATGAGAAATAAAACAATTATTCACCTGTATGACAGTCCAAGGGATCACAATGTATGGCTCTCCGTACTTTTTGAAAGTGGTGTCCCTCAAAGATTCAACTTTCGACAAAGTAGTTAAAAATACATTTGTATCGACGACCACATACAAGTTCGTTTTTTTTTTTCGTTGCGTCAAATCTGACAGAGCTTTGGTGTTTTGAGGTAATTTACTCACTGGAATTGGATTTGCAATCACTTGGTTTCGGGCTTCAAGAATCTGGAAAACAATCTCTTCAATGATATGTCAATTAAAAAAAAAACGATTCAAGGCGTCTACTTACCTCTGATAGAATTCTTTCTTCCTGAATTGGTTCCCACTCCATTTCCTCGCATTCATTGTAACAGTCTTGGGCTATTGTGAGTTGTTTGAGTTTATTCACTTTCTCTTCTTCAATCCGAATCTCTTGTTTGTTAGGTAATTTTTTATCATCTTCTACTAACCAAATACCCGCATCGGCAGTTTTTTTCATGTTCTCTTCCATTGTTTGTTTATTTTTCTTCTTTCCTTCCAATATCAAATCTTTGCAACTCTGTGCTGTGTTTGCATACAAACCTGGCACAACTGTTATGTGATTGTTAATATCATGGCAAAGAAAAACTTTTGAAAAATTTGGGGTTCTGTGGTCTGAGATGAAATGCTTTTCTTTCAGGCCAAAAACCCAGTCACTTCACTACTTACCCAGACTATTGTCTACATTCTGCTGCAGTTTTTGTCTAAGATTGGCTAATCTTTTTTCAGCTAAATTAACTTTAACAACTTTAGAGTCAGCCACTTTTGGGATCGGCTTTTCTTTCTCTGTAAATAAACGAAAAATGTTTATTTCAAATTTTGTAAATATTTATTTGTATCTGAACATACCTTGTATTCTGGAAATCCTCTTTTTTCCGCTTTGAGGAAGTTTGAAGACTTCTCCTTTGGATTCATAGGTTTGTACTTGTTTCACAAAGTTTTTAGGTTCATTAGTAATACTGCTAGAAAACTTTGTTTTTTCCTGCGAAGAGCTTGCTTGAGGAGTATTTTCTACTGCGTTACGAGAATGTGCTTCAGGAACATTTCCTTTGGTATTTGAATTACTTGCTTGGGACATTTTTGTTTTCTCTTTCAAAGGCTTTTCTTGTTTCATATTACCTTTCTCATGCGCCAAACCAAGTTTATATTTATCTAGTCTTGCCTGCAACTTCTGTGATGAAGGTTTATGCTTCATTTCTTGAGAGAGTTTTTTTGATGAATGATTTTTTTTCGACTTGGTTTCCTTCGCAGATTCATCCTACATCAATAAAATGTGGTTTGTTTTTGCGACAAATACTTTTCTATCACTTATTGCATGGTTGAAAATAAAACGCGACAAAGTGCGTTTGCTCTTTGTTTCATCCTTTCCTAATTTTTCTACATGCATTTTTCTTGACAACCATAATTCATAAATGAATTTCTAAAAGGTTGAAAAAATATGTAAATTTGATATTCTTCATTTGGAAGTTGAGTGCATGCAAATCTTTATTGAAAAATGACATTTTTACTACTAGCAATACTTACAGACAGGTTAGTCTTTTTGGAAGCATAAAAAAAACTTTCTACATGTTTGTATTACGGACAATTGTATAAAAAAAACCTACAATAATGATATGACAAGACATTAACACTCACATTCATGGCAGGATTATCCCATGAACTTTGGCCCGATTTTTTATTAAAATAGTAAATTTTTCCTGGCCTAGATTTTGAATTCATAATTTTCCAATCACCCTTAGGTGATTTCAATTTATCCATCTTCTTAAAGTTCCTTTTTGCGTGATTTCTTGAAAAATCAAAGGAAGAGTGAAAAAAAATCACTACAAATGAATGATTGAATGAACCAAGCCCAACATATTAGGTGCAAGATTTGCGGCTGCTTTTTCAGCAGTTTCGACTCTCTTAAGTGCTTTCACATGGTACTGAAACTCGTGATTATTCAATAACTCGAGTATGAAAAAACTGATATAGTAATTTTTGTGCTTAAATCCAAAAACTCTTCATCTCAGTCATCTTTGAAATTCCTTTATCTTGAAACAAAAGGGCAATTTTTCCAAAGTATGCCACTATCCTCATTATTAAAAAAAAAATAATAATAATAATAAACAAATAAATAAATAAAAAGTGAAATATTTTTAACATTTTTTTGTTAAATTTTACATGTTTGGAACTCCAGGTGCATATTATGGTTTGAATATTCTTTTATTATTGCATTAGTCTCATACTTGTAAACAAACTCTTGTAACACAAAAAATTTGTTTGATCCACAGAACTATTTAATGATAATACATCTGATTTTGCAAATTTCATTTTATTAACAAAAAAGCCACCTATATAAATATTCATTTTTGAAAACAAATTGTAAGATTCATAGGAAAATATAAATGAACTTTGCCTCTAGTCTACCTTGTGAGTCTGAAAATCGATACTTTTTTTAGGAACTTTTATTTCTCTTTATATAATAAAAAAAATTTTTCCCGCCGCCCCCGCCGTGTCAGTAACTTCTTTATATCCCCTCAATTCCCGGCGTTTACTGTCATTTCCTGTCATTTACTGTCAATTCCCGTCATTTACCGTTCATTCCCGTCAATTCCCGCCAATCCACGTCATTTCCCATCATTCCCCGTCAATTCCTGTCATTTCCAATAATCATTTCCTGTCCGTTCCCGTCCTTTACCGTTAATTCCTGTCATTTCCCGTCAATTCCTATTGTTTACCGTCAATCTCCGTGATTTCCCGTCAATTGCTCTGATTACCCGTCAATTTTCGTTATTTACCGTCAATGCTCATTATAACAATTTTCGTTATTTACCGTCAATGCTCATTATAACAATATAATATTTACATAACATTACATAACATAACATAACAATATACATTTAAAAATGTTATTTGTTGTTATTTATATTATATACAAACTATGTATATCCTACTTTTTAGTTGGTTTTTATCTGGATTTTAAAACAATCTTTTAAAATAATACTTTATTTTCAATCTAATTTGTTTACCTTTAAAAAAATACATCGAATACCCTACCTCCCATACCTTACATGAACTTTCTACACACTTTACTTTTCTTTTACTTTTATTAACTACAAATAAATTATCAAAAACATTTCATTATATACATTTAAAATTTATTTGTTTATTCGTTCAAAATGTCTCCGCTCTACAATAATTCATATTGATTCATTTTTTCTTACAAAACTTGTATTTTTTCTCCTCGTGTACAGTGATCTTGCAAATTTCATCTTCTTCATTTTTTCAAAACAAAAAATTTTTTATCAATTTATTGTAATGAATATTGATTTTCAAACAACAAAAAACATTTATATTTGTATGATAAAACAACAGGTGCAACGATCACCCACAGCCAATTGTTTAAAAAGATTTCAATTTCTTTATATAATTTTTGATCAATATTTTCAATTTCTTTATATAATTTTTGATCAATATTTCGACCTACATTAGGTTCTCATCAGAATCAATAGTATTAAATCCTTCATCTCAGCAAAAAGTGATTGATGTCAACAAATACCAACTGTAAATCAACCATTGTCAATATGTACAAAAACAATCACAAATAATTAATTAAGATCTATAAAATCTCTTTTTCATCATCTGATCAAAAAGGATATTTATATAATAAATCAATATCAATGCCATCATCTTTTGAAATTTCACCCATCAGTTTTATCTTCCTTCGTCTTGGAAGTTGAGTGTTTTCATTTGAATTCTGGATCTTAGGCGAAATTTTGAAT
>JAPYZL010085613.1:0-27696 GCA_030522825.1 Platygaster orseoliae
AAAAATTCACATATCTTTGAAAATAATCATTTTTTAAAGAAACAAAAAAATACGTATTGATTTTTTTTCGAAAATAATTGATACATATGTCGCTAAATTTGATTTTTTTTTTCTACGCAACTCCTCCATTCGCAAATGAATAATTTTTCATCTTTGTGAAATCCGGAAAACCATCGAAAATCATTGAAAATAAAACTGACATCAAAATTAGAGCAATCGAAAAATTCGGTAAGAACTTGTATCATCCTTGACCTCGACAAAATAATCTTCCTAGATAAGCAACATTGTCATTACCATGCAAAATACTCGTGGTAATGGGAACGAGAAATCTTTATTACCTAACCATTATCAATTGTTAAGGTAGCTAGGTATATAATCAATCACAAATTTGCAATGTATAAAATTGCACGACGCGTAATAAGACGCGAAACCGGTTAAGCGTATTTTCAATGCATAGGAAAAAAGAAGCTGATGGATTTCTGAATTTCAAATCGGATCCGCAATATTTTTCCAGGATTTTCTGCCTCCCTCCCCCTTCCACTTGCATAATTTTCTATTGCAGAGCATATATAAAGCTTGCTTGGCTTGCTTTGAATGTGATACAAGTCTTTGTGCAAACAATATTGAAAAGATTTTTGCAAAATGAATCTGTCAGTTTTGGTTTTGACAACCATTGTTGCTGTAGTTTCAGGTAATTAGAAGATTTTTCCGATGTAAAATATTTATTTAGGTTTTATATTTTTCAACAGAATTTAAAAAACTTTGGGAGTTGCAAATTTTGTACGACTGTACTTTTGAATTTTAATTGCTTTGTTTTGAACGTGTTTTCTTATTAGACATTTTTTTTTTTTTAGAAAACTGAAAGGCTGTACTTGAATTTATATTGAATTTTTAATTTTTTGCGATGTTCTGAGACTGTTTTTATGCGTATTTTTTTACGAAACCGCGTTTTTGAATTTCATGTTTGGATTTAAACTTTTTCAGTTGTGTATTATTCTAGTGCGTGTTATATTTTACAATTTAAAAATAACTCCGTATTTTCTATGTTAATTAGGATCATGATTTTCAAGTGCCTCATTGTATAAAAAGAAAAAGCTATAAGTCTACTTATTTTAGCAATGATAAATTGACGGTTACAAACATTTAAAAGAAATGTTCAATTTGAACAATTTACTGAAAGTTGTAAAGTTGTTTCTCATCTCAAGAATGTACATGTTTTACAAAATTTTAAGAATCGGGCTTATGAGAAATAATATGAAAACCGATGATTTTTGAAGTTCTTGAAATCGCTAGAAAAATTCGGATTCAACAATGTGCCTCATTATTTTCAAAAGAAATTTTTATTAGTATGTAAATGTGCAAAAAAAATTGAAACTCGATATATATCATAATAAAATAGTACATTTTTCCTGAGATTATGAAATTTTTTACATAAAATAAATAGTTCAAAAAATGTATGTCAAAAGAGGAGGTTGAAATTAAAATTTTTTTATATACAAAAGTTACTACATTTTTTTTTATAGTATTTTTAGGAAAACTGTTCAAGACACAGAAAATAAAATATTCTAAAATATTTCCGTCTTATGCACATGTACGAGAATTATAAAATTTCTAAGTTTTAATGATTGTGTATAATTGACATTAAATTTTTCTTATTTGCTGAAAGTCAGAAGACGAATTATTTTTTATTTCAAATTCAAAGTTATGTAAAAAGCAACGTCGTGCTTTTATCATTCGCTATCGCTATTTGACATGATTTTTTTCAACGACGCTGTCACTCCCTGAAAATCAGTTAAAAACGTTGTAAATTTACAATGGTCTGTGATATTTTTATATGTCTTCAAATCATATTAAAAATCAGAATCACATAATAGTTGAAAAGGTTATTTATTTCTCAAAGGGTGCAGATTGAGTTTTTTTTAGCGAAAATGAAATTTACAAGACAAGCCGAAGATTTACAAAAAATTTTTTATTACCCACAATTAACAAAACTTTGACAAACCTAGTGAATTCTGTCGATAATTGGCTAGAATTTATAATATTTCAGTGTAATTATAACCTGGTATACCATTATTCTTTAGTTTTATAACATTTTAAAAAAACAACTACGTGTGTCTCACCAATGGAAAAAGGAATAATAAAAAATTTTAAGCATTTCTTTCAAAAATCATTTGAAACTAGAAGTATTGAAGGTTACGTAAAACAAATTTTTCAAAAATATAATTAAACATAGCAAAATTGAAAGAATACTCAACTTTATTTTCGAAAGACAAAATATTTTCTCTTTACCTGGAAAATACTCAATTGCTTCCAAAAAACACTCAGAACAGCTTATGAAATGTCTTATTTCTAGCTGCTTAAAAAATTCACAAAAGTTTTTCTTGCACTTTCGAGAATTCAGACTATTGACAATTTTAAGAATATAGCCCATTCTCTCAAACAAAAAAAAAAACTTTCAATTCAAGATTTCAATTATGTCAAAAAATTTTTAGGTATTTTTATATAAAAAAGGCTAACGGAATCAAAAACTTGCTAGAAAAGTTCAACTTTTTTCTAAGAGTTCACGAATAATCAATCTATCTATGATCAAAGAACACCTGAATCGATCTATTCAATTTTTCTTATTAAGTATACATATTTCATCCGATCGTAGTTTTACCTCTATAATTAGATTTTTTATTTCTATTCCCATCGCATAAATTATCGTGTTTATAAATCACTTCCGCGAACTTATCCACTTGCAAACTTCAGAATAATCCTCCACGCAACAAAACCAAGTTTGATCAATTAAAAAATTAAATCAACAGCGCATCTTTTTTTTTTTTATTTTCTCATAATACATAATTATCTATAGTTTTTTTATAAACATGTAATAATATTAAAAAATCAGCCTCAGAAATTTTTTCTACAAAAAAAAAATAGTTATACTAATATCTTGTTTATAATTTTTAGCACTTCCAAAAGAAGAGGGAACGACGAAATGCACAATTGGGCCGTTCAAAATGGGGCCAATGAAGTGTAATTGTGCTAGTGACGGGCAACATTTCACGTGTAATGAATCTGGAGGTGAATGAAAATTTTTTTTAAAAACTCATAGTTGTCATGAAAGTGAGTTGTTTATAAATATTGACAATTATTATAGCTTACGGAAAGACGGAAGGAACTACTGAATGTGCTCCTGGACCTTTTGACAAACTAAGCAGGCCGTGTCACTGTGCTAGTGATGGAATGCATTACACTTGCCCTGAAACAAGTAATAAATAAAATAAGAACGAAAAAACAATTACTCTCGCAAAGTCTGTGAGAAGAGCAAAAAATCATTGATTAAAAGTCTTTGAAAAATACATAAATAAACAAGATATTTTTTTACTTAACTTTTACTTTCTGTTAATATTACAACGTATCATGTCAACAGTAATTTATCAATGTCAGATTTTTATTTACAAAAAAAACTTTTATTTACTTAATCGTGTGTATAAAATAGCGAGAGCGATGTCAGAAAAAAGTTGCAGGAATAATATCTAGCCTTTTTAACTTTCAATTTCAATTCAACACACACATTACATTCTCTAATTACATGATATAATGAGTACAGTATAGTGTAACTTTAATGTTGCAAAAAAATTGCAAGGTTTTCTTTTATTTTTCACAAAATAAGTGAGTAACTCTATACCATCTTTTAATTAAAATTCGATAACGACAATTTTTTAGAATATATGTATCCTTGTTATAAAATCTAAAAATCTGTTGAAGTTTCTTAAATTAGCAACTGTTATTTCGTATGTAGTAAAATATTAACAGTGAAATAAGTATAAATGAAAACATCTCCTCATACATGATAAATTTGTTTAACAGAGTGTGCTCCTGGACAAGTAGTATCTCGTGGAGCCCAAAAGTGCTTCTGTTCGGAAGATGGATCTGAAGTGGTCTGCTAAAGCTCGAATTTATTAATTCATAATGCAAGAAGTAAGTTTTAATTAAATTCCAGTAGATATACCATACATATATTTCTTTGATTGGAAAAAGTGTTTCATACTGTTAGTTTTTGCACTGATAATACGTAATTTGGACACTAATTGCAGGTGAATGAAAGTTGTGCAATTGCTTTCCTCAACGTCACGATTCAGCTGGACGAACAAGAACGCAGTGACTTGGAATTATCTACTCATGATATTTGTTATTTTGCCTGTCTTGAATTTTTGTATTACAAAATAAATGATGGACACAAAATTTAATTAACTTTCTGTATTTATTATTATTCTATCATGTTCGTGTGACAGGAATAAAATCGTGCATCAGCAGTTCTCAAGTTGAAGAAAATGAATGTTTTATTAATAATATTTTAAAAAACTGCAGATATGTTGATTATTCGTTATGTTAAGTATTTTATTATTTTTCACGAAAAGAGGTACTAACTTTGAGAGCAAAAATTAATATGATTTTTGTAGATTTCTTGTATTTTCTGGAATGTATACAGGTTGTACCAAAATCCCCGTACCAAAAAGAAATCTAATATTCCTTCTCGGATTTCTAGTCGAAAAATTCTTTGCCACTTTTTACGAAACTCAAAATCAAAAAAGTTATTCAAGTTTGGAATTTAAACAAAAAACGTGCTCTTACGAGGAGTGGGGATAAAAACCACGTACCAAAATTAACTTATATTTTTTTTATATTTTTCTGAGTCAAACAGTCTTTTGCCACTTTTTACAAAACTCATAATAAGAAAAGATATTCGAGTTAGAAGTTTCAACTAATCAGATATTTCTCAGATTTCAAACTCGAATATCTTTTTTCATTTTAAATTTTGTGAAAAGTGGCAAAGGACTTTTCGATTCCGAAAAATATGACGAAAATTTTGGTTAGAGTTCGGTTCGTGATTTTTATCCCCACTGGTCGAAAAACTGCATTAATTGTTTAAATTTCAAACTTGAATAACTTTGTTTGAGTTTTGTAAAAAATGGCAAGGGACTTTTTGATTCGAAATTGAAAAAGGAATATCGGATTTCTTTTTGGTACGCGGATTTTAATACACATTGAATAGTTCGAATTATAAATTCAGAAATCTCATAAACTAAAGAAAAAAATAATTTTTATAATGCAAGTTTTGTATAAATCTTTTAAAGGGTATTATAATTGATTTTATTTATAAATAATGTCTTATACGGTTGTTTTCCTGTGATCTTTCACGCTGTATGTCAATTTTCTAACTTTTTTTTTTATTTATACAGTCGAACTAAAATATTCGAGTAACAAATCGTAATTAAATTTTGTTTCATCCTTTTTTTACACACACACACACGCGCGCGCGCGCACACACACACACACATACATACATACATATATGAGTTATGAAATACTGTAGATTTTGGTGAAATGAGACCTAAATAAATATTGACAGTAACTCTCTTTCTTTGTAAAAAATACTATCAATGGCCTATCAATTTTCGAATCCCGTAAATTTTTTTTGAATTACAAGCTTAAAAAAATTACCTTTAGGAATGACTTTTAATATGAAAAAAAGCTTTTTTTCATACATTGAAAACCTCGCATGCGAAGAAGTCACACAATTATTTTGCAGCGAAAAATCAAGTTGGAGAGACGAATGAAGAAGCGAGAAACGAGGAAATCGTCAGATAAGCAAGCTTTCAAAGTGCAAAAATGTGAAAGAATAGTGATGTAAGCCAACAGCGAGTAAATTTGTTCGACCGCAATAGATTTCAACTATGATAAACTTTTGAAAAATGATAGAGTTGAATTTCGTTCAGTAAAGTAATTGTATATAATTTTAGCAAAGCCTTAAATCAGTATATTATACATATACTGTATATAGCAAACTATAAAAAAATTTTTTTCCAAAAAGCTAGTGTAAAAATTTCATATCTCTTGTCTTTAATATATTAGTCTACAACAAATAAAATTTTCAAAAATGTAGTTTACTTCCAGAGATATTATGCTGATCTTGAAAACAATAAATCGAATTACACTGCGTCAGTAGTTGATCCATGATTTTGCTGTAGGGGGGGGGGGTGCTTTGCATACATATAATTTTTTTGAAAAAGGTCTATCATGAGGAAGGAATTTTTAAATCTTCACCCCCCCCCTCCCCCCTCCCGCCTTGAATCCGCAGTTGATTTTTGTATAGATTTACAGAATTCAATGCTCTATAGAATTAAAAATTTGTTAGATTTTTCTTTTCTTCATAAATTTTCGAGAAGATATCTATTTTCACATATTTAAGGTATTTCACAGTATTCACTGTATTTGTAAGAATTAAGAAAAATTAATAAAATAATATAGTTTTACATCTGACTTGTAGATTTTTTTATCAACTTCCATATTCTGTTGTTATATATTGTTTATTATATGTAAAACGATCTGAGAAAAAATCAAAAGTGAAAGGTTACGCGACGCGCTGTTAAAGGCATTGAAATGCCGTTCAAGCACGTGTAAATAATTTGTTTATCAATAAATATTTTGTTCAAGAACTAAAATATCGGAATTTTGTATTGTGCCCTATCAAAGTTTAGTAAGAGAACATAGAGTCAATCATAATACAAAAATCGATTTTTTGCCGAGAAGGTACCTTTTCTCGTATCGCGTCACATATAGTTGTAAAATGAATCAGAGTTAGTATTTTATGTAAAAAAGTGCAATTTCATAATATATCATGTACTTTTATGAATTTTTTTACAGACTTCCAGAACTGGTATATCTAAGAACAAAAGTCTAATAGATTGAAATAATTTTTTTTAGTCTTTTTCGTTTTTTTACCATAAATATACATTTCGTGTTGTTTTCTAGTATTTTTAGAGATTCATAATTTTTTTTATGCCAATGTAAATTTTCAATATTTCCAGAGATTTTTCTGAACACAGCAATTTCAGAGATTTCAAGTATCTATTCCGTATATTCTAGTGTTCATAATATTTTACATAGTTTGTTAGTATTTGTACACTGTGGGGCTTTTTCATATTATTATTCAATTAATAAACATCAATACCCTTAGTTGTTTCCTAAAATTTTTGTATACAATCTAAATAGTTCTACCAATTTTTGAGTGAGTTCCGTCAACAAAGATTCGAATATTCTGAAGATTTATAGTACCTAAAATCGTTTTCGTTCTTTCGAGTTTTTGGAAAGTTTTGTGGTATTCTCTGGTTTTTTTATATAGATTTATATTACTTTTATGATTTTCCACATCAATATCTAGAATTAGACGCTGTTTTTTTTACATACCCATATAATTGAAAACATAAAAAAAAATTTTGCAAGCAAGAAAAAAGGATGTTTGTGCGGCTTGTCTGCCAGTGAGGTCCAAGGAGTGAATCCCTGAAGGGTGGGTTCAATGGGTGGAATTTCCCCTTGATTTATTTAATGTTATTCAAAATTGAGCATAAAAAAGAAGTAAATAAATATAATACAAATATTATGGTAAAATTATCTATGATTTCAGTTCATTCTTGTTTTCCTTAAAAATCTGCGATGCTTATCGAAATTTTTTTTTACAGGAATAATCATGTATATTGAGGCAATCATTGATCATAAATTTAAGATACGTCTAGCACACATAATCATAGAGTAGTTTTTCATTTTTTGATCGAAAAATGCCTCTATCTGTTTTGCATTTTCAATAGATGATTATGTAGGTGAATTATTTGCAACACACCTTCGATGTACAAAATGCAAAGATGAAACACGTTTTTTTTCAATTCATCTTCTCCTGCGGGAGAGACTCTTGAAATAACTGAATTAGAAATTATCTATCATCCTCACCTCATTTTATAAGACCTCGTATATAATACAACTTTTTGTTTGCTTCAGCTCGTAGTTGGGATAGGTTTTTTCTATTGATAACAAAATCTCTTGAACATGAAACTAGTACTTTTTGTTCTTGTGTGTGGAATCGCCGTTGCTTTGGGTACGAAAAATTATAAGAGTTCTATACGAAACTGAGTGAAAATTCATGGTCAAGAAGTAATTTTTTTATTGTTAAAATAATAAATTTCATCTACATCTCGTTTTGTTTTTCTGAGGAGAATATTTTTGGGAAACGGACAAAAGCCCCTTTTCAAATAAATCACTTGTTTTTTCTTTATACAATTTTTTTGAAGTGAAACTTCTCTGCTTCAAGGAGTGAAATCGAAATCACGTGACAATTGTCGGAAAGATTTAACTGCGCGTTTAGTTGGCGCACGCGGGAAATTTGAATGTATGTTGAATTTCATCAGTGTTCGTAAAGTACTGCCAGTTATGAACACTGAATTTCATACCGGCAAATAAATTCATTTTACAATAGAAATGAATTGGAAACTAAACGAATATTAGTTGCGTTGGAATTGAAATTCAAAAACAAGAAAATCAAAATGCCATGTAGAGGCATGTACAGACGGCAAGGCAGATTTCTCGCGCGATAACCTCGAATTTTCTTTTTTTAATACAAATTTTATAAGATCGACTTTATAAAAAACGGAATTCTTATGAAAAATTCCTGATTTTTAAAAAAATTTTGCCTTTTTTTATAAAAATTAAAGTCTTTAGGATTAATTCCCTCGAAAATCTATAAAACTTTAAATACAAGAGAATAAAATTCTACAAATTTATAAAGCAATCTTCAGAAATAAAAGAAATCTTCAAAAATACAGTAAAATACTTCAAAACTTTATTAGTTCTAAAAAAAAGTAGAGAATATTTTTAATCTATCGATACTTAAAAACTATGTGAAGATATTTTTCTCTGAAACTTATAAAACTTTGAATTCTGTGGCATATAATCAGAAAAATCTTCAACAAGACAGTTTTGCTGAACTGTTCGATAAAAAACCATAAAATATTAAGAAATTACTTCAATATTGTATAAATACTAGAAAATTATAAAAAAATGGTATTAGAAATGCACATGAAATATAGTATCTTTTAAATAATCAATGAAAATAATCAAAATCTTTGAAATTTTCAATACTATAGCAATAATTGAATGTATACATTGATATAAAACTTGGATATTTCGTGATTATCAGGAAATTGCAAAAATCAGATTTTTATGACAACTTGTTTAATGAATGGTATTTTTTTGTTATAAGTGAACTAAAGAGAATAAAAATTTTCAGTATATGAATATGAGAATCACAAAACGACAAAAAAGCTTCGATAAGTTTCGCATGAGTACGTGAAATGCAACGAGAGATTTGAGAAAAGGAGATAGAAAATAAAAATTTTCTAATAAGAAAAAAGAAAAACAAAGTATTGTATAACTATGATCAAACTGAAAAAACTTTAAAAGAAAACTAAAAACGATTGATCGAAAACAACGCCAAAAAATCTTGAAGAACTTCATCAACACAAGAAACCCTTATGGATATAAAATTTTGAAGATTGTCGATAATTCTATGAAATTCCATAAATTCGTCAAACTTCAGTAATTGCTAAAGTTTTTCGATTACGACAATCACTAAGGGTTCAAGAAATTAGAGAATGATGTTTTTTTTATTTCTTACAAAAATCTGGCAAATTCAAAAAGTATGTCAAAATTATGTAACATATCAGATTAGGCAAAGTTTTGTACAATATAAAAACTTTTAGATGGTTTTTAGTACGTTTCAAATTCAAAAAAAATCTTTAAGATTGAAAGTATTGATTACCCGAAAAATTGTCAATAGTTCTCTACACATAATAAATTTTTGGAACTTCAGAAAATGTCTATCAATTTCAAATATTGTGATTATCAGCATATTTTCTCAGGATATCCATGATCATATTTTTTTCATTAACATAAAAATCTAAAAAACTTGAAAATATTTCAAAAATCCTTAATAGCTTTCAGAAATGCATTGTACTCTTTTCAAATTCGGAAATTTTTACTGATCTGTACATGCTTTGAATTTTGGAAATTTTGCATAACTAGAAACAATCGAAATTCAAAAAATTGTCGATAAATCATTCAAATTTAAAAAATTTGCGAGTTTTGAAAAATTTTTTAAAGCCATAAAATAAAGATCGTATCATATTTTTTTGCGAACAATTTTTTTTTCATTTTTTCATAAAAAACCTTGATGAGTTTGACAAAATTTATGAAATTTGAAAGTTCTTTAATAGTTGATAAAATATTTAATATATTGATAATTTGGTAACATTCTGAAGATCGTCAATTCTTTCATGAAAATTAAAAAATTTATAGTCTTCAGTAAATGTTTTCAAATTTTCAATTTTTGATTTTATTTCAATTTTCAATTTTAATTTTCAATCACAAATTTGCAATGTATAAAATTGTACGTCACGTAATCAGACGCAAAACCGGTTAAGTGTATTTTCAAAGCAAACGAAAAAGGAGCTGATGGATTTCTGAATTTAAAATCGGATCTGCAATATTTTTTCAGGATTTTCGGCTCCCCTCCCCCTCCCGTTCCACTTGCATAATGTTCTATTCCAGAGCATATATAACGTTTGCTTGGTTTGCTTTGTTTCAAAGTGATACAAGAGTCTTTGAGCAAACAATAATCAAAGAATTTTTGCAAAATGAATCTGTCAGTTTTGGTGCTAACAACCATTGTTGCTATGGTTTCAGGTAATTAGAAGATTCTTTCAATGTGAAATATGTATTAAGGTTTAATATTTTTCAACAGAATTTGAAAAACTTTGGGAGTTGCACATACTTCACGACTGTATTTTTCACTTTTGATTGCTTTATTTTGATCGTTTTTTGCTAATAAATTATTATTTGAGGAAATTGAAGGTTTATACTTTCAATTTAGTGGTGAAGTTGAGGTTTATTGCGATTTTATTAAACTGTTTGCATATACGTACTTTTCACGAAATCGAGTTCTTGAAAATCATGTTTGGATTGAAACTTTTTTAGTTGTGTAATATTCTGGTTCGTATTATATTTTACTATTGAAAAATTACTCCGTATGTTTAATGCTTATTAGAATAATGATTTTAAGTACCTCATTGTATAAGAATAAAAAGCTATATAGTTACTAATTTCAGCAACGATAAATTGACGGTCTCAAAAATTTGAAGGGAATGTTAAATTTAAACAATTAAGCGGAAGTTGAAAATTTGTTCATTATCTCGGAATATTGAATTTTATGCGATATTTTAACTAAACTTGCAAAATTTTAATACGAAATTCAGTAAGTCGAGCTTATCAGGAACAATATGAAATCCAATGATTTTTGGAGTTCTTAAAATCGCTAGAAAAATGCGCATTTAACAATGTTTCTCGTTATTTTCAAAAGAATTTTTCTTTAACATGTAAACGTGCAAACAAATCTAAGGCTCGATATATATCATAATCAAATAGTTGATTTTTTCTGAGATTATTTAATTTATTTTCATAAAATAAATAGTCAGAAAAAATGTATGCCAAAAAAGGAGATTGAAATTAAAATTTTTTATATATTTAATAGCTATTATTTCTTTTCAGAATAGTATATACAGAAAAATCGTTCAAGACACAAAAAATAAAATACTCTAAATTATTTGCGTCTTATATGCACATGTATGAGAATAAAAATTTCTAAGTTTTCATAATTGTGTACAATTAACGTTAAATTTTTATCATTTGCTGAAAGTCCGAAGACAAATTTTTTTTCATTTCAAAGTTATGTAAAAGGTAGCGTTGTAAAAAGTAGTTATGTAAAAAGTAACATAATTTTTTTCAACGACGCTGTTACCCCTGAAAATCGATTAAAAACGGTGTACAGTTATAATGGTCTTATATATATATTTATTTATTTATTTATCATATTACAAATTATAATTACATGATAGTTAAAAAGATACACTTCTGAGCGGGTGCAGATTAAGTTTTTTCAGCGAATATGAAGTTTGCAAGACGAGCCGAAAATGTACAAATAACTTTTTATTACCAGCAACCTCGAAAACTTTGACAAATCTCGTGAATTCTGTCAATAATTGAGAAAAATTTATAATGTTTCACTCTTATTCTAACCTGATATCTGAATAATATTTATTTCACAACATTTTTCAAAAACAATTTCGTTTGTCTCATGAAAAAAAATAGATATTTATGCTACAAGGAAGAAAAAGGATGATTTCGAAGAGTGCAAAGTTTGGGCACAAGCAAAGCGAGTGCGCAATTGCACTCGTTGGAATCATCCTTTTTGTCTCATGTAGCATACAATATTTTTTTCCATGCATGTGTAAAAGTGGTCACTTCATTTTTATGGAACGCAGGAACGAAATCCTCTTTTTGGAGTACTCGGAAATCGGCAGGAGTTATCAATAAAACCCTAGGGAAATATTCATAAATCCCGGATGACAGGGAAGAAAGTTGCCTGATCCGTGATTAATGAATGTTTCCTAGGGTTTTCGTTAATATTTCCCGCTGATTTCTGAGTACCACAAAAAGGGGCTTTTGTTCCTGCATTCCATAAAGGGGCCTTTTTTACGGATGCATGGGAAAAAGAAATTATCGAAAATTTCAAGTATTTCTTTCGAATATTTTTGTAAAAGAGAAGAATTGAGGATTAAGTAAAACGAATTTTTCAAAAATATAATTAAACATCGAAAAATCGAAAGAATACTAAGTTTCATTTTCGGAACATGAAACATTTTCTCTTTTCCTGGAAAACACTAAATTGCTCCTCAGAAACACTCAAAAAAGCTTATGAAATGTATTATTTTCTAACTGCTAATAAAATTACGAAGGCTCTAATAAATTCACAAAAGTTTTGCTCATATTTTCGAAGATTTAGAATAATAACAATTTTAAGAATGGAGCCAATTCTCTCGCATAAAAAAATTTTTTTTGTATTAAAGATTTTTGTAATGTCAAAAAATTATAAGGGTATTTTATCTCAAAAAGGCTTATAAAATCAAAAACTTGCTGGAAAAGTTTAACTTTTTTCTTAGAGTTCACGAATTATCAATCGATCTATTATCAAAAAAGACTTGAATCGATCTATTCAACTTTTCTTATTAAGTATCCATATTTCATCCGATCGTAGTTTTATCTCTAGAATTAGATTTTTTTCTTTGATTTCAATCGCATAAATTATCGTGTTCATGTATCATTTCCGCAAATTTTACTACTTGCACACTTCACAATAATCTTCCACTTCCACACAACACAAACAAGTTTCATTAATTTCAAAAATTAAATTTACTACACATCGTTCATTTTTTGATTTTTTTTTATAATACATAATTATCTTTAATTTTTTTTAAATTTATAATAATATTAAAAAAATAGCATCAAAATTTTTACAGAATCAGAAAATATTAGTAATATTAAAATCTTTTTCATAATTTTTAGCACTTCCAAGAGAAGAGGGAACGATGAAATGCAGAAGAGGGCCCTTCATAATGCCTCTAATGAAGTGTAAATGTGATAATGACGGGCAACATTTCAAGTGTGATGAAATTCCAAGTAAATTAAAAACTTTTTCAAAAACTCGTATTTCTCATGAAACTGGGTTGTTCAAAAATTTTAACAATTATTATAGTTTATGGAAAGTCGGAAGGAACTACTGAATGTACTCCTGGACCTTTTGACAAACAAAGCAGGGAGTGTCACTGTGCTAGTGATTATAAGCATTACATGTGCCCTAATACAGGTAATAATTGAAATCAAAACAAAAAAACAATTACTCTCGCAAAGTCTGTGAGAAAAGTAAAAAATCATTAATAAAAAGTCTTCAAAAAAAGACACCTAAGCAAGATATTTTTTGACTTAACTTTTACTTTCCATTAATATTACAACGAATCATGTCAACAATTTATAAATGTCAGATTTTTATTTACATGAAAAATGATTATTCATTCAATCGTGTGTATAAAATAGCGAGAGCGATGTTGAAAATAAGTTGCAGAATATAATCTAGTGACATTTTCAGTTTTCGAAAAAAAATTTTTTTTAATATGTTATTGCACATGAACTATTAAAAAAAAAGTTTTTTTGCATTTTATGCCATAATTTGCTATGAAAATTTTTTTTCGAAATCCGACAATGTCAAGTTCTAGTAAACGCAATTATCTATAAAAAATGTAATGACGTTTTTGTTGCAGATTGAGTTCCCGAAGCTCTAGATTTCCCACCGTTTACTACTTCAGGAACTGCACGTGCTACTTTGCGAGCTAATATTCGCGAACAGCTGATGAAAGTTGCGAAACTAATAATTTATTATCATTTTATAAATAATAAACTTCATCCATGTTAAATTTATTCTTTTCCTTTAATCCAAGCGCGAACTTAACATACGAATTTGGCTATTTACACGGTGTTCCTCCCTCAAGTTTTTCTAAATGGTTCATACTTATCAGCTAGGGCTGACAAAAATATTGATTTACATATTTCGAGATAATTTTGAGATGAATCCATATTTTCAGTTTTTTCTCTTATCGTCAATATTTTTCTATTTTGGCGCTGTATCGATGGAAACATTTTTCGAATTTGTCTGTGACGATTCAAATACAGCATTTCTTAAGAGGGAATCCCGTGTAACAGCCCGAAAAAAAGAGGGATTTTCGGACATGTTTCTAGACATGAAAACAAAAACTATTCTGTTCAAAACTTTTTAATTTATTATGTTACTTTTGAAATATGAAATAAATTTTTCGTTACTTTATACAACAAACACATTTTGTTTTATAGGGGCTGACGTCGGACATTTGATACTTCAATCTGCCCGATCTCTAGCTCTTCGCACAGACGTCTGAAACACAAAAATCAGAAATTTTTTGAAAGTTTTAATCTGAAAAATTATTAATATTTCACTAAATGGCGACTATTGAAACTAACAAATTAAAACAAATTTTCAGGTGAAAATAATATTTTCTTGTTTCAATAGTCGCTATTTGATGAAATATTCATATTTCTCAAAACTTTTTTGTTCACAGACTAACTCTAGATTTAAACTACAAAAAACTTTTTGATTTTTGTGTTTCAGACGTTTCTGTGTAGAGCTAGAGATCGTGCAGATTGACGTATCAAATTCAGACATGTCCGACATCAGCCTTTATAAAACAAAATCTAATTGTTGTATGAAGTAACGAAAAATTGATTTCTTTTTCCAAACGTAGCATAATAGATAGAAAAAGTTATGAAAATATAATCTTTTGTTTTCATGTCTAAAAACATACCCAAAAACACCTTTTTTTCTGGTTGTTACATGGGATTCTCCCCTTAAGTGATAAGTGAAGTAAAGATTGCCTCTGTTATTTACAATATTTACTGTAAAAATAAGTATTAAAGACAGTCGTCGTTCATTTCAGTTTGAAAATTTACAAAAGCATGTCATTATTTATTGTAATTCTTTCAGTACCTGTGAATAAAATAAATATTTATCTTCCATATCTTAACTGTTTTTCGTCTATAGATACATACATATTTTCGAACTTTTTCGTCCATGTTTTTGTCAGCCCTACTTATCACAGTATTTTTGATAAACTCCCAAAATTATTTATTTTCATGGGTTCAAAGTATGGACACACATTTAATACTCTAATTAAATGATATAAGTACAGTATAGTCTAACTTTTATGTTGCAAAAAATGTGCAAGGTTTTTTAAATTTTTAATAAAATTAGTGAATAACTCTTTACCATAATTTTATTAAAATTGAATAACGACAATTTTTTAGAATATTTGTATCCTTGTTATAAACTGTAAAAATCTGTTAAGGTTTTTAAGATTAACAACTATAATTTCTTATGTTATGAAAGATTAACTGTGAAATTAATAAACATGAAAATATCTCCTTATACATGACGAAATTGTTTAACAGAGTGTGATCCTGGACAAGTAGTATCTCGTGGAGCCCAAAAATGCTTCTGTTCGAAAGATGGATCTGAAGTGGTCTACTAAAGCTCGAAATTATTAATTCATAATGCAAGAAGTTAGTTTCCATTATATTTTAGTACATCTATCATTAATCTATTTCTTTCATCGGAAAAAAGTGTTTCATAGTTTAGTTTTTGCACTGGTAATACGTAACTTGAACACTAATTGCAGGTGAATTAAAATTGTGCAATTGCTTTCCTCAATGTTACAATTCAACTGCACAAAGAACAACGCAGTAACTTGGAATTATCTACTCGTGAAATTCGCTATTTTTCCTGTCTTGAATTTTTTTATTGCAAAATAAATGATGGACACAACATTTTATCAACTTTCTGTATTTATTATTATCCTATCATGTTGGTTTGATAGGAAAAAACCGTGCATCGGCAGTTCTCAAGTTGTAGAAAATGAATGTTTCATGATGAATATTTTAAAAACAGTAGATATATTTATTATTGATTATGAAGTGTTGCATTATTTTTCACGAAAACAGGTACTAACTTTGAGTGCAAAAAATAATATTATTTTTGTAAATTTCGTGCATTTTCTGGAAAGGATATATTTCGAATTTAAAATTCAGAAATCTCTTAGACTAAAGAAAAAAACAATTTTTATAATGCAAGTTTTATAAAAATGTTTTAAAGGGTATTATAATCGAATTTTGTTTATAAATAATTTATTATACGATTGTTTTCTTGTGCTCTTTCACGTTCTATGCCAATTTTCTGAAGTTATTTTTTTATTTACACAGTCAAACAAAAACATTCCAATAACCCATCACAATAAAATTTTTTTCATCCTTTTTTTCACATACGTGAGTTATGAAATACAGTAGATTTTGGTAAAATGAGACTTAAATTACTATTGACAGCAACTCTCTAACTTTGTAAAAAATAATATCAATGGCGGAGGTTTTCCTTCCGAATTATTGAATTTTTTTTTGAATTACAAGCCTAAAAAAATTACTTTTAGTAATGACTTTTAATATGAAAAAAAGCTTTTTTTCATACATTGAAAACCTCGCATGCGAAAAAGTCACACAATTATTTTGCAGCGAAAAATCAAGTTGGAGAGACGAATGAAGAAGCGAGAAACGAGGAAATCGTCAGATAAGCAAGCTTTGAAAGTACAAAAATGTGAAAGAATGGTGATGTAAGCAAACAGCGAGTAAATTTGTTCTCCTGTAATAGATTTCAACAATGATAAACTTTTGAAAAATGATTGAGTTGCATTTTTTTCTGTCAAGTGGTTGTATATAATTTTATCAAAGCTTTTTATGAATATATTATATAAATACTGTATATATAGCAATTTAAGAAAAAAATTTTTTCAAGAAACTAGTGTAAAAATTTCATGTAGCTTGTCTGTTAAATTTTCATCTGAAACAAATAAATATGGTCGAAAATATTGTTTACTTATAGAGATTTTTTGCTGATTTTTAAAACAAAAAATCAAATTACACGGCGTCAGTAGCTGATCAAGAATTTTTCTGTTGGGTGGGGGGGGGGGGTTGCTTTATATACATATAATTTTTTTGAAAAAGGTCTAACATGAGGAAGAAATATTTAAATCTTCACCCCCCCCCCCTTCCCCTCGAATCCGTAGTTGATTTTTGTATAGATTTACAGAATTCTATGCTCTATAGAATTGAAAATTTATTAAATTTTTTTTTTCTTTAATAAATTTTCGAGAAGACATTTATTCCCACATATTTAAGGTATTTCACAGTATTTATTGAGTTTTTTAGAATCATAAAAAATTTCAAAAGTTTTATAGTTTTACCATTGACTTGTAGATTTTTTTATCAACTTCAAAGTCTGTTGTTATATATTATTTATTATATGTAAAACGATCTGAGAAAAGGGACCTTCTTCGCAAAAGTGAAAGTTTACGCTACGCGCTGTTGAAGGCGTTGAAATGTCGTTCAAGTACATGTGAATAATTTGTTAATCAATAAATATTTTCTTAAATAAATAACATTTCGGAATTTTGTATTGCGCCCTATCACAGCTTAGTAAAGGAACTTTGAGAATCAATCGAAATACGAAAATCGTTTTTTCGCCGAGAAAGTCCCTTTTCTCGGATCGCGTCACATATAGTTGTAAAATGCATCAGAGTTGGTATTTCATGTAAAAAAATGCAATTTTATAAAATATCTTGTAGTTTCAAGAATTTTTTATAGACTTTCAGAACTGGTTGGTCTAGAATCAAAAGTCTAATGGATTTAAATAATATTTTCTTAGTCTTTTTCGTTTTTTTACTATAAATATATATTTTGTGTTGTTTTCTAGTATTCTTAGAGATTCATAATATTTTTTTTTTATTCCCATTTAAATTTTAAATATTTCTGGAGATTTTTTTGAACACAGCATTTTCAGGCGTTTCGAGTATTCCGTATATTCTAGTTTTTATAATATTTTACATATTTTGTTGAAATTTGAACACTTTGAGGGGCTGTTTTAAACTATTATTCAATAAATAAACATCAATACCCTCAGTGATTTTCTTGAATTTTTTTTTATACAATCTAAGTAGTTCTACTGATTTTTTAAATGAATTCTGTCAACGAAGATTCGAATATTCTGAAGATTAATAGTATCTAAAATCGTTTTCGTTCTTTCGAGTTTTTGGGAAGTTTTGTGGAATTCTCTGGTTTTTTTTTATGTAGATTTATATTACTTTTATGATTTTCCAGATAAATGTATAGAATTAGACGCTATTTTTTTTAATACATTTTTAAATTTATAACACGAAGAAAAATTTTGCAAGCAAGAAAAAAGAGTGTTTGTAGGGCTTGTCTGCCAGTGAAGTCTATGGAGTGAAGCCCTGAAGGGTGGGTTTAAGGCGCGGAATTCCTCCCTGATTAATTTAACGTAATATGAAATTTATCATAAAATAAGAAAAAATAAAGACAATGAAAACCGTAAAATTATCTATGATTTCAGTTCATTCTTGTTTTCCTCAAAAATCTATGATTTTCGTCGAAATTTTTTCCTAAGAGAATAATTGTGTATATTTAGGCAATTATTGTTCATAAATTTAAGATACGTCTAGCAGTCATAATCATAGAATAATTTTTTATTTTTTAATCGAAAAATGCCTCTATCTGTTTTGCATTTTCAATCGATGCTTACGTAAGTGAATTATTTGCAACATAGCTTCGATGTACAAAATGCAAAGATAAAACACGATTTTTCTCAATTCATCTTCTCCAGGAAGAGACTCTTAAAATAACTGAATTAGAAATTATCTATCATCCCCACTTCATTTTATAAGACCTCGTATATAAGGCAGCTTTATGTATGCTTCAGCTCGTAGTTGGGATAGGTTTTTTCTGTTGATAACAAAATCTCTTAAACATGAAACTGGTACTTTTTGTTGTTGTGTGTGGAATCGCCGTTGCTTTGGGTATGTAAAATTATAATAATTCTGTACAAAATTGAGTTAAATTTTATGGCCAGGAAGGAGTTGTTTTATTGTTGAAATAATAAATTTCATTTACATCTCGTTTTATTTTATTGGAAAAGAATTATTTTGGGAAACGGAAAAAAGTCCTTTTTTAAACAAATCACTTGGTTTTACTTTATTAATTTTTTTTTTTATTTATAACATTGCTTCTGAAATAATTTAAATTTGACGAGCACTAACGCATGAATGTTTCAGTTACTTTTTAAAAATCTTTAAACATTGACAATGTTTGGTTATTATACTTGTATTACATGATTTCGAATTTTTTCTTTCCATTGTTGTAATGAGAATATGTACAACAATATTTGTTACTTGTGAACCTGAAAAATATTCTTTTATTGACTCCATGAGGAAAACACTTGGTTTTTTTCAAGCTGAGATCCACTGAAGTAATGTCAAGCAGTTTTTCAAAATACCGAGTGTTATATGATTTTTTTTTTGCCTATTTGATTACAACGCTCATTTTCAGCTTGTGCCACAATCTTTAGATTCAGATTCACTATTTTGCCGAATTTCTTGAAAAGTATAATATTTTTATTTTGAAGCATCGCCAAGAAGAACTGAAGGGGTAACCAATTGCCGGCCAGGTCCGTTCAAAATGGGCACTTTGGACTGCAACTGCGCTTCTGATAGCAGGCACTACATTTGTGATGAGCCACAGACAGGTTATTTAATCATTTATTCATAAACACATTTTCGTATATTCTGATGATCTTATCTGTGATCCAATACCAGAAATTAAAAGCAAATAAAAATCATCTTGATATCGTAAACTTCAATTGAATACTTATTTTAAAAAAAGACATAAAATATGTGACGAATTTCTATAGTTTGCAAACGACTTTTTGACGGAGCAGCTTGTTTATTGAAAAAGATTTTTTTTTGTTTCAAACATGAAATAAGTAATTCAAATAGGAAATTTTTTCAAACTTCAAAATTTTGTTAAGTTACAACATTTTTTTGTACTTAACTTTTTTCCTACTGTTCCATGCAGTGAAATCCGCTATTTTTTTGTTTAAATATTGTTAAATAAGCTATGTTTTGAATGAAATTTTTATGTTAGGAAATATGAAAAATTGTTGACAATATAAAAAATTTTGAGGGAGTAGAATTTTTTTGCAGAGTTCATTTCTGTATTAAAATTAACCAACTTTCCATAATATTCTATTAACTTTTTTATCTCTTTTAAGCAATTAAAATGAGCATTTTTAAAAAAGTACTAATGTATCACAAAATTATACCAGATCATGAAACATCAGATATTTTATATTTTTTCTACGATATGATAAAAATTCAATTCCAACTTTTTTAAATTAATTCAGAGTATAAATATTTGAGTTAACGATTGGTGGAGTGCATTGAATATCTACACTGAAAAGCCAATTTGGTTACCTCAACCGAAAGTTTGGCCGTTATTTTACAAACGAAATATTTGGTTTACTCGAATAAATTTTTAGTTCATGGAAACAAATTTTTTCAACTGCAAAATTTTTTTAGTTCGTAGAAAAAAAATTTAAGTTAACAGAAACGTTAATTTTGTTGACTGAACGAAAATTTGATGAAGTCCAATTGAATTTGTTTGTCTAAAATAAAACATTATTTACGTGATCCAAATATTTGGTTGGTCAAATAACAATCAAATTGTTTTTTCAGTGTACATTGCAATAATATTATTATGCGTGTGATCCATAAAAGTTGAATACATTTTTTCCCATCAATTACTTAGTTCCAGCAAGAGAAGTAGGAGTGCTTGAAAGTTGCGAACCAGGAAGGGTTGTTTCAAGAGGAGCCCAAAGATGTGAATGCGCAAGCGATGGAAGACATTACATTTGTTAAGCGGAAAATGAGAATGAGAGTTCTCGAACGTCTCATAAGTGGTAAGTTACATTTTAATCAAAATGTTTAATTCAATTTTTCATACAAAAAAAAATGTTTAAAGGACAATAAAATACTGACTTTATCTGCAATGATAATTTTGTCGATCAGTCTGGTTTGATGTGAAACAAAATTTTATCGTATTATTTATCATATTATATCATAAAACTTGTATATACTGTAAAAAAAACAATTTTTTACTTAAGAACGTGAAGAATCATAAATGAATGCAAAAAAATTTTATTTTCTTTAAGAATAGGTGAAATCGGACTAGAGATTTAAGAAAGGAAGATAAAATTAAAAAATCTGCATAAAATTAGAAAAAAAAATATTTTCTGTGTATAATATATAAATTGCGATAATTAAAAAAAAACAACGAAAGGAAAAATATTATGTATACATTGATATAAAACTTTGAATATTTCGTGATTATCAAAAAATTGCATAAATCAGATTTTTATGACAACTTGTTTGACGAATAATATTTATTTGTGATTAGTTAACTAAAGAAAATAATAATTTCTAGAATATGAATATGAGAATAACAAGAAGACAAAAAAAGCTTTGATATTTTTCCCATGAATACGTGAAATGCAACGAGAAATTTGAGAAAGTAATATAGAAAAAAAGTTTTTTAATTAGAAAAAAGAATGACAAAGTATTGTACAACTATTATCAAACTAAAAATACCTTAAAAAAACTAAAAACGAGTGATTGAAGACAACGACAAAAAAACTAGAAAACTTCATCACCGCTAGAAAATTGCTTCAACCATTTAAATATAAAATTTCAAAAATTGTCGATTATTCCATGAAATTCGATACATTTGTGAAATTCCAGTAATTGATTATGATAATCACTCAAAGTTCGGGGAATTGAAAAATAATATTTTTTCATGTCTGAAAAAATCTGACAAACTCAAAAAGTATGACAAAATTATGAAACATTTTAGATAAGGCAAATTTTTGTACAGTATAAAAGTTTAAACAGTTTAAAATACGGAGAAAAATCTTAAAAATTAAAACCATTGATTATCCGAAAAATTTCCAATATATATAGTTCTATACACATGAAAAATTTGTAGAACTTCAGAAAATGTCTATCAATTTCAAATATTGTGATTAACTGCATAATATCTCAGGATATCCATGATCATGTTTTTTTCATTAACATAAAAATCTAAAAAACTTGAAAATATTTCAAAAATCATCAATAACCTTCATAAATTCATTGTTCTCTTTTCAAATTTGAAAATTTTTACTGATCTGTACACATTTTTAATTTTGAAAATTTTGCATAACTAGAAACAATCGAAACTAAAAAAATTGTCGATATATCATTCAGATTCGAAAAAATTTCGAGTCTTGAAAAATTTCTTAAAGTCATAATATAAAGTTCGTATCATTTTTTCTGTGAATAATTTTTTTTTTTCATTTTTTCATAAAAAACTTTGATGAGTTCTACAAAATTTATGAAATTAGAGAGGGCTTTAATATTTAGTTTGATATTTGAAATATTAAAAATTTCGTAACATTTTTAAGATTGTCAATGCTCACATAAAATTAAAAAAATTTTATCGTGTTCAGTGAATGTTTTCAAATTCATTAGATAGTGAAAAATTTTGAAATTCCATAAACCTGCAGAATCCATGTAACACTCTTTAAATTTTTTCAAATCCAAAATGTTTTATCGTACGGAAATAGTCGATAACTTCAGATATTCTACAAAAATCTCAAATATCCAAAGATCTTTAAGAATTTTCGAAATTTCAAAAAGTTATAAATATTCAGTAAAATTTTACTTCATAGAATAACGCAATTTCGCGTGGGCGTTCGTGAGTATTTACACATCCAGAATTACCCTGGTAGCATAAAGTACTGCCCACGAACCCCCAATCTCCTGCCACTTTGATAACCCTTTTTTTCAAGCAACATTGTTACATACAATTTTTCATGAATTTGCGTGACGTCCGACCTTGTCGCAAGATTATTATTTAACATTCAGTTCTAATTATATAACAAACTTATTACAGGTGAATTGCCGATGCATTATTATCACGCAAGGCTAACCTCAAAGTCCATTCGCATCAACTCCAGAGGAGTTTTACTGGGAAATTAACAGCAACGTAATAATCAATTATGAACGATTGAAAAAGCACGAACTATGTATAATAACATAAATAACGTTAATAAAATGCTTTTTGATTGCAAAATCGAAGTAATATGACTATGTAAAAATCCTTACAAATTTGGAATTATTCTATTTACATTTAAAATCAAAAAATGACAAGGCAGCGTGCATTTATCAACTGATGCCTTTTAGGAATTGTAAAATGAAATATATGTCGGATGAATAGTAAATATAACTAACAAACAAATGAAAAAATAAAACAATTGAATGTTTGTCTGTCAAACCAGACGACTTTTTGAGAAGTATATAAATTTTGAAACTCTTGTTTTTGATAATTTTTTCAAAATGATGCTGCAACCAAGAAGAAGTACAAGAAAACGTCGAAGGGTTGTTAAATACGACGCCAGCGAAATGCTACCAGCAACGAAAAAGTCGATCAATATTTCGGACTTAGTTTATCGTTATATAAGTAAGTTTTTTTATTTTTACGGAACGAATAATTTGTAACGAAAAAATTGACGTGTGCTCTCACGACAGGCGACGTCGCAGCAAGAGAAGCAGAAAAAAAGAGATCCACCAGGGGCCGTATACGGAATCCGCGAAGAAAAATTCAAAAGTAAAAAACTTGAATAATTCATAATTATCAGAACTATAAAAATTATTCTGTTAACAGTGGTATTTTGAGTTATATAATACGAAATTAATTCCATTTGTTCTGGTGTTATTTTCAACGGAAGAAATATATTTTTTGATGTGTTTAAGAATTAAAATTATATTTTTATTGGAAAAGTTATAATTTTTGCGTTTTGTAAAAGTTTACCGATTTAGGGAAATTTTTGTTTTACAATTTAATTCTCAAAGATTCTACTTGGGTTACGAAATCTTTATACAAAAATGAGGTGAAGGAAAGAAATCAATGTTATGTTCATTGAAAATCAAAATTAAAAAATGAAATGTCAGATTCTATATGTCAATATTGATGTTGAAAAATATTCAATTCAATGATTAAATTTATATACTGCATTCTTAAGAACTGTAAGGAGAATGTCTAATTTTACTACTTTTTCGGATTTTTTATTGATCGCGGAATGTGTAAATAGTTAAAGATATTCAAATTATTTAAGAAACAGAAAAAAAATAAAATACAAATAAAAATATGTGTATTTTAATAAAGTGATCTTGATTTACTTTTTTAAATATCACAATAAACCTCACTGATTTAAATTACAATCACTAACTATAAAAACTATAATGACTATACTTATGTACGGTATACTATATACAAACATATTTATATGCCATAATATACTATAGTAACAAAATTATATGCACTGATTAAACACCAATGACACTAAATTTTAAATCTCGATCATTATTTATAATGATATGCTTTATTGAATTAACTACACAGCGAAATTCAAAATGTAAGCTAAGAAATAAAAAAAATCACCAATAGTTATAGTTACTGTTTTAATTCTGAAAAAATCTTAATTTTGATAATTGTAAACATATCTTGCTTTAAAAAACCTAATTGACTGCATTGTAACAAGTTTCAGTTGATATATAAAGTAATTCTCTTTTCGTCATTATTAATCAATATTTTACAACCATAAATAGATGAATAAGTTTGTTTGATAAATTATTTGCAAAGTAGAAAAAATTTAAAAAATCAAAAAATGAAAGAATGAAAAAAAGCTACATAGCCATAAAATGAACTAATGAAAAACAAAAAATTTTAATCTAAAAAGATCTTTAGTGTCATCATTTTGAATACAAAAATTTTGAGAGTTTGAATTTTTTTTTGTTATTTGCGTCAATAAACAGAATTCACTGCACTCTGAAAAAAACATTAATATAAAATATACAAATCTTATGAAATATTAACTCATGCTAAAATTACGTAAATTGAACGACAGTCATTTTTTCAGAAAAAAAATTGAAGAAGATCTCTAATTTTCAAAAACCAGTCAATGGATATCAATAATATAAATATTTATAAAAAAATAATAATTTGCGACAACATGGCAGAAATTTTAATGTATCACTAACTATCATAATCATAATTTTTATGAAATTGGCCTAAAGAGTCTAAATCACGAATTCTCGTGATTTCAAAATTCCTTTTGTTCCATTGATTAATTCGTTAACTACAATTATTATTTTTTTTTTGTATTTCTAATTTTTCTTTTGAACTTTCATGTTGTAATCAACTCAACAAAAATAATCAACATTAAACATTCACGAAAATTAAAATTAGTAACAATTCATTTCGAATAAATTAATAGAAATATTTTGGTTTGTCAATAATAACTCACCCAATTTTCATTATTTTTCCAACAATCCCAGTTTTCAATCATTTCACAGAATCTACTTTTTCCAAAACATGTTCAAAATAAATTTCGAAAATGAACATCCTCCAAAATCTTGACATATTTTCCCGTAACTTGCATTAATGGCTGCCGAAATTGCAAATTTTCGAAATTCTTCGAAATCAATGAGAATTGTTATTATCCACTCGGTAAAAATTATTGCATTCCAATCTGTAAAGGCGAAGAATTTCCCAGAGCGAGGATCGGAAAATCACTATGAATTCCGCCCCCTGGAAAATCAGTAGTAAACGCGCGACCCGTCGCGACGAGCGTTTAAGTTCGCCGTCAAAGTCGTCGAATTCAAGGCTGACCACGTCTGAGCACTCATCGATTGCCACGGCCACTTCGAATGAAACTGTTAACCAAGGATCAAGTTCTAGGACGAAGCGTTCTAAAAAGAAAGAAAATCACCGCCCTTTCATGCAAATGTTCAACAACATTAAAAACCGCTTCGAGGAAGGTAAAAACGATTTGACGCCGTTCTTTCATCAGGGCAAAAAAGTTTTACATAAAAACGACGTTCTTTTCTCGAGTTATATTCTAATCTGGTCCTTGAAGGATTTGGAAAAACTCATGTTGGAAGAATCCTTAGCAAAATGAGTACATAAGAGAAATGACATTTCTGAGAGTTTTAATTTTTATGAGATATCTCACTTCATTTTTCCAACTTTTATTCTTTAACTATCACTACTCTATACTAATAATTTATTATTATAATAATAAAACCTGAATTTTGCACATTTCACATATATTATTCTGGACCTGAATCGCGTCAAAATAAACCCTTTGAACCTACATTTCAGGCAAGCAAAAAGCTAAAACGTACGTGAAGAAAGCACTTTCCTTCGCAGTGGATTCTGGTTATTTGATACCCGACCGTAAAGGGAAGATTTTGCATCTCAGCCCTTCTTTGAGCGGATTTAAATTTTCGGGGCGAACGGAACCAGAGGCCAGAAAGCGAAGGCGCAACATGCGCCGCGGTGGTAGAAAGCTTGAAAGATATGAGAGAAAAGCTTTAAGACAAAAGAATTCGCCACCGAGAAGTTGTAAAAGTCCGAGTTCGAATACTTCGGATACTAGGTCCGCACCGAGATCAAGTAGAGAAAGAAAATCGAATACGCCATCTCCGAAACGGATAGTCCAAAGACGAGGAAGTTCTAAAGACAGAACGTAATTATGAATTCGCATAAGGGGTCGTGCACATAATACGTCAGACGTTTTGGGGGACGGGGGGGTCAGCAAATTGTGACGTTCTGTGACATGGGGGGAAGGGGGGGGTCTATCCTCACTGTGACGTCACACGTTTTTCTTTAAAAAGGAGTTTTTTTTACTTGATCAATTTTTTTTTCGAATTTCGCCGTATCACAATATTTTTTTTGTTACATGCAAAATATTCCTGCATTTTCAGAGAATAAGAGTGTGCAGGGAATGCATGTTATTGAAAGCATTCAAGCTTTGTATTCTTCTCAATGGAATATACTCACATGGCACAGTAAGCTTGAACAAACTTTCATGTGAAACGTTTCAACCTTTCACATGAAAGTTTGTTGAAAGCTTACTGAAGCTTACTGTGTTATGTGGCCATGACTGCAGTCATAACTGAGAATGTAAAAAATTTTTTAAATTTATTTTACAAGAATTTCAATTCTCACTCTTCTAATTTTAACGGTATTATTGACATTCCAAATAATATTATTCAAAATTTGGGATATTATATTACAATCAATCATTGCATATACTTCCATGCGTCACACTTAAGGGGTTATATACCTTTTTCTCTAGAGATATACAGGGTTTTTATTTACTTTTCTTAAATCACGTGACCTTAGTTTTATTGAAACGCGATATCAAATTGCATAAAATATGTCTCTCATTCTGTTTTTGTAGAAAATTTTGAGTGAAAATTTGAAAAATTCTGGAAGGTACACTCCTTGCCGCAGAATTCCTTAAAAAAAAGCTTTCGCGTTAAGCAAGATATCTCGCTAACTACTACATCGATGAATTTGCAATTCTGAGGAGTTGTTCGTACTTATAATAGCTAGTTCGTGAACGAA
>JAPYZL010085627.1:0-20451 GCA_030522825.1 Platygaster orseoliae
CTTGAATTAGCATAAAATGTGCGCTGAGATCAGAAACGTCTAACAAACATGGCTTTTGAATGACTTTGAGAATTATATATTACAGGTTGCCAGGGAAATGCATCCACCGGAAGAAGATCATGTTCCAGAAGAAGAGGAAGATGATCCACCGAAAGGCATTAGGGTATTATTATGGTATCTTCAGCGGGTCACTCAACTGTGGTTCAGAGCACCAAGCCATTAGGCCCCTTTACTCTATCCCCGCTGCTTCCTCAGGGTTGTTGTCTGTATCGTGACATCTTGCAAAAGCCCAGTATCTGATTTACAGTCAGCCCCCTAATATCCATCGGTTCTAAGACCGCCCCTCTTAGCACTGCATGTCTTTGCCACGCCATTGCCTCACATGTACACAGGAAGTGCAGGGAGGCATTAGGGTAAAAAATTATTCACTTTATTCAATGCAAAATTGTAGACAAGATAAGTCTTAAGTGAAATCAATATTTCATACAGTGAATCAAAAGAGTTTGAATCGCATAATGTAATTATGGAGAAATTCAGAATTATTCTTATACTAGAATTTATTTTTCTCTAGCACTTTGGAATTTCACAGAATTCGATACTTTTTAGATTCTATAGATGAAATACTAATTTACATTCATGTTTCATAAATATTTTGTTTTGTTTTGAATCTAATTACTCGTTAAGCAAATGTTTTACTTGAGATTGTTTACTTGTTGCAATATTATGATTCTCACCAGGACTAATTGGAAAAAATATGAATTTTAGTTCGTGAGGGATGTGGTAGAAGAAGAAGAAGATGGACTAGGTGAGGATGTTAACAGTGCTGTACCGTTTGGATTCAGGGTAAGAAATAAAAAAAATTAATTTAGTCAAAAAATTGATATTGACATCTTATGTTTGTAGGCCTGAGGCATCCCGAAAGTCAACGAAAATCATGAAGAATCGGTTCCCTATGTCCACAAATAAGCCGAAGCATGTACTTTCCGGATTAAAGAATAATAAATCAGCTTAAAAGAATTTTCTTGTTTTTTTGTCTTTTCATTATGTGATAACCTGAAGTACTCACAATCTAAGAATTCCAGGTATGAAATTTATTAATTTTTTTCAACACATTTTTTGAGCTAGGTATTGTTTCTAATGATATTTCATCTTGAATTCGATCTATCTAGTTGCCCATAGAATTCATGTACATCTGTGAATCTATCAATTGAATTCAGAAAAATATATTGTTTACTATAAAATTCACGATTGGATAGACAATAATGTTTAATTGATATTTTAAGAGTAATGAAAATGATAAGCTACTAAGATCCTTTAAAGATACAAAATCTACAATCTTTGAATTTTGTGTGATACTTCAAACAGCTTTCCGTAAAAAAATAATTTTGAACGCATTTTGTCAAAAGAAATAAAAAATTCTGTATTACTCATAATTCCATTCAAGGATTGAATTGAAAAAAAAGTAATCTTTCAGATTGAATAATATTTCAATCAGAAACTACAAATCTCAGCATCTTTAACCGTTATATAACTAAACATTACATTTTATTCGTAGAATAATCAAGTTTCGTTCAAAAATTGTAGAATTCGCTGTTGGAAAACGTCAAATATTTTTGTAATTTTGAATAAAAAATTCGAAATCCCATATTGTTCAGCTACGAAATTCTATTCCATTTCTGCCAATTAATTAAGTGTGCAAATTTATAATAATTGTCCGTTCTATGCAGCGATAAAAAAATGTATTTCTTAAATTCTCACAATAATCTTAAAAATATGCGGAATCAAAAAAAATTTTCGTACCTGCCATAAAAAACTTACATGTTCCAAGCAATGCATTAGTATTTATCGAAACTCATGCATAAAACTGTATCGCACCTAGAAAATTTTCCTTAACAAATCATTTGGAAAGTGCTCTAGAAACATCAAGACAAACACAATTTGATATCGTTACCTTCGAAAGTAATCGATTTTTCCGGAAGTTATTATAGCCAACCCAAACGCACAATCGAAGTAGGCGAAGTCGGTTGTTTAGCGGATTTACATACAGTGCTTCGGCAAGGAAACACGAAGATGCTCTTAGAAAATATAATCCAACAATCGCAAGAGTCCCAGACAATTCCTATTTGTAATTTCGCGTGCACGATAAAAAGCCGGACGACTATTCACACGAGCATTCACACAAAGTTGCCTCGAAAGTGGACCGTTGGAAATTACACCTCGTGACAGCTTGAAAGATCGCTGCTAATCATTTTGGATGATTTTTTTATTTTGACGAGTCACATGTTTGAGGTTAAACAATTTCACGGATCGTAGCATTGTAAATGTATTGGACTTCTGGCAGTCTTAAGTGAAAATAGGAAAATTTCAGTCATTTAGTTGATTTTGAAAGCAGTAACAGAAACAGGAATAAGAAGGACGAACTATTTTACTATGAAAAACTAGGAATATGCACACAATAAAATTAAATTTTTTGATAAGGCAGATTATGATATTTTCACTTTTACAGTATAATTGAAGTTTTGTGCTTGTTTTCTTACTTTTAATAGTGTTGCATAGTGAAAATTCTTACATAATATTTTATCTAAGGCATGTTTAAAATCTCGCTGTTACGGAAAAATAGTGTTTCCAAAATTATTGTACCATGTTAGTTCGTAATTTACTGTTCATTTACGTCTAATATATCATTGTATCTAAATTGTTCGTAACAAATTATTCTTCTAATAATAATAAAAAATATTGTGTGGGATTTTTTGACTTCCAGCATCAGTGATTCATTTCTAAATGTATATGCGTAATTCTTTTCAAACATTTAACATAAGTAACAAAAAAAAATTTGTAATATACATTTTCATTCAGCAATTGTTTACTTTTTTACAAATCTCAAAAACGATTCTAAAAAACAAAATATTACACGACGTGAAAAATACCCGAAATGCATACAATACCCCTAACTTATACAAATTTATTATTTTTGAAATTCTAAAAATCTAAGTAAAAATTTATTACAATGCACGGAAAATTTCACTGACTGAAAATACTGACAAGAATTTGAAAACACGAGAATTACTGCAATTTATCTTAGAAAATACGATTTCCTGGAAAATTCATTGAAATACTGAAAATCTAACATACTATGAATTCCAAAGCATGAAATTTGTAAAATGTATATAAAAATGCTTAAAATCATTAAAAATAACTAGAATATCTTACAGTTTCTTACTTTTTATGAAATAATAAAAATGAAATAGTATGAAAATACTGAAAATGTTGAGAATACGAGAATTACTGCAATGTATCTTAGAAAATACGTAATTAAATAAAATTATAATAGGTAAAAAACATTTTTACATGTAACAAAAAAAATATAAAAACAATTTAAATAAAGAAATCAAGAACAATAAACAATAAATGATGATAAAATATTGATAGATTATAATTAATAACAAATAATAAATAATAATAATAAAAAAAAACAATAAAAAACATCTTTTAGGATTTTTTGACTTTCAGCATCACTGATTTATGCCTAAATGTACATTTGTAATTCTTTTTAAACATTTAATATAAGGAACATAAGAAACTTGAAAATATATTTTCTTTTAGTGACTGTTTATTTTTTTACTAAAATCAAAAACAATGTTTTAAAATCAAATATTACACGAAATTAAAATAATCTCTGAATGTATACAGTAATTTAAGTTCGGTTTTACCCCTAATACATCTATTAATAGTTGTAAAAATGAACTGTCATGTTTGCGTTAATATTTTAAAATAACCATTGAAATTTTCTTTATCATATCAAACAATGTCGGAGGGTAATGTGATTGTTTAACTTATGTATTATGTTGATAATTGTATCTGTATTGTAGAATTTCATAAAAAACAGGTATTTTTTTATATTTTATTAGCTTTGTTTCTAATTCATTGTAAGTGTACTTGTCTTATTCACAAATTCATTTATTTGTAGTATTTTATACATGTATTTCATTATTATGATTTTTTTTAGACTGTTACATTAATTTGGTATGAAATTGAAATCATTTTCATTCCTATACTTGCATACTGTGATTTTACATAAAGTGGACCTAGGCTTGTAATCTTGGACTTGGAACTTAATTCGTATCAGTTGAAATTTATTGAATATTGTTCACTTTAAGCATTAATATGATTGACTGTAAAATTACACGGTCAAGATGTGTTTAAATTTTTTTGCATCGTACAATTTCGGAAATTGTCATATGGTATAGTTATGTAATTATTTATTGATTACATACCAAACGATGAACACAAATAATTAAATTTTGATTGAACGAAATTAAATAAAAACGAGAATAATCATTTACGCTTATTCCTTGAAGTAGTTAAATTTATTTTAATTAGAGTTTTTGTTATAAATTGTTATTCCCTATTTTTTCTGAACTTTTTTGGTAACACTTGGAAAAAATCTTGGTCGAGTGGTGTTTACATTTCGGCCCTGATGAATATCTGGTATCATACAAGACGAGAGGATTGAGCTCACGAAGAAACTGCCCGAATTATTGCAATCGTCGACCCAGTTGTAAATAGGTGATGACCTGGTTATCAAAGTTCCCGTGTCCATCATTTTCCCATGGGTTTCGCCAAGTGAGAACACCCGCGATGAGGTCGACGTAATTGCAATTTAAATATGCTCTTTGCAAGTATGTACTGCGAACTATTTTGCAAGGAAGAACATCGATCCTCATTAAACAGCTTACATGGATAAAGTCACAGATAGGTTAACTAACGTTACACAGTTCTTTGACGCTTAATGCGTTATAATTATTCATTCTAACGAACATTCAGTTCATGTTAGAGTCAAAGTAAAAGCAAAAAAACGATTTTGAAACATTATTCAAAAACAGAAACTGTAAATACATGAAAAATATAATTATCTTGTTGATCTCTATTTAGTGTATTAATTAAAAGTATAGTTTATGAGTTTCAGCACTTTCGTTTCGCGATCATCAATAGCATGTTCAATGAGTTCTTCTCACTCATTAGACTCGCGAGAATTATTGCTTTGTTCATGATTTATGAGTGTATGAATGATATGGCGATAAGTTGATAAAACTCGTGTTGACAAATCGATCGATTTACGTATCCGGAACTATGCCATCGTGTGATATGCAAATATCCTGTGCTCGAGTTGCCGCGGTTCTCACATTGATTATCATCAAGATGATGCGAATGTTTTCATTCAGGTGGGCGATTATTAGCGTTCGAATCATTGCAATGAACTTGGTTACTTATTAATTATGAGTCTACTAGTAGTTTGATGAATCTGCTATAGTATGTTCATTTATAATGCAACAATAGAATATGAATTTATTTATGATTTTCTAGATTATCATTTAGTAATTGTACATCTTATAACTGTGAGAAAATTCGTTTAAAGGGTCTCCTTGCATCGAGGAAAAAAAATACGGTTCTGTGGAATTAGTCTAAAGTATTGCACTTTTGAAGGTTGTTGATTGTGTTTATTATATTTTTTGTCAAAACTCCAAGATGTACTGCATTTGATACCATACGTTTGTTGTACTTTTTGCAGTATCACATTGTATATTATTAATGATTGACATTGTACATACTTATTGTAGATTTTATAATATTTTTCAAATCTGAGCTAGGTCATTATTAATGCAGTATTTTTACTGAACATATTAAAAATCAAATTGTACAAGCTGGAGACATTAGTAATATATATTTTAAAAAAACTGAAATCATACTTCAGTATACGGGTTTAAAATTTACACTCTCCTGACGTTAGAACAATCGATAAAATTGGTTTAGTGCCACTTATACGAGTGCGTTCCATTCATTACGTTAAAATAAAATTTTTCCCAATGTAAAATTTTTTCAAAACCTTTATCGTCAAATTTTTTTTCCCTGATGTATAATTTTTCTAAAACTCTTCCAATTTTCATTTTTTTACAGTGTTCTGGATTATTTGGACTTATCAGAATGAAACTTTTTTCTGAAAACATGCTATCCGTTTTACGAAAATTTTTTAATTGAAAAGAATAGAATATACCGAATTTTTTTTATTGTCATGCAGTATGAAATAAAGAAATTTTTTTATTGCGAATTTCAAAATGTCCTCTCTCGAAAACTGTAACATATACGTATATAATATTTTTAAGGTACTTTGTTAAGCCGATGTTTGCTCTGTCATTTCCTAAAATCTTACACTGATCAATATTAAATCTTTTTTTTTAATTTTAGATTCTGATATTTTCTAATTACTTGGTTTTCACTGTTATTTTTTTAATATTGTAGTTTCATTCGCTTGAAATTCCTTGACCTTAATGAATTTACGTCTTGAAAAAAGTGAACCTTAAAAAAAAGAATTAAAAAAAAAAAAAAAAAGGAAAGTTTTAATGAATCAAAAATTGATAGTTGAACAGATTCTTGATAATTATTCAAAGTTTTTTACTGCAACATTTTTTAAAAATGTATTGCAGTTTACATTTAGGAGGAATTCACAAATTTTTATCGATTGAAGTTTCCTATTCGTATCAATTCTTTGAAGACCTTTTTCTAATCTTCAAAAAGTATTAAAAATACAAACAAACAAACAAACAAACAAACCTAAAATAACTTTACTCAGATAGACTTTCTTATATGATTCCGCTAAAAAAAACCTCTGAAATTAAAAAAAAACCAAAACGTGATTTCAAACTCCAGTAACCAACGAAATATTCCGTAGTAGTCAATCATATAACACAGAAAAAAAATGAATTTCTCCACACGTCCCGAAACGGGGAAATTGATCCACCGTCAATAGAGCAATAACAGTGCCAACTCGGTAATAACACGCATTAACCACGGCAAATGTCATACCCCGACGAATCAGGCATTCAATCATGCAGGAAATCGCAACGAAAGCCGATCGTTTCCTCGTTGGATGCGTTTGTTCGGCCCAAGTCTTCGCCTCCTCTACCTCCCCCCCTCTATCACCTGATCCTTAACGCTTCCTAAAGTAGGTCTACCGGGTAAACGTTCGAAGAGAAGAGGGACCACACATCATCTGCCCTGGACCTTCGCGTCCTTGATACCGAGTTCCGTCTCGTCCTGACTGAAAAATCCCCACAGTGGCTCGTACCTTTTTTCCTTGGTCCTGGCGGAATAAAAGAAGAGCTCCTGGGGCTCCTGGAAAGCGTTGGAGGAGGGATCCAAGGGGGGGCGGCTCTCAAGTGGGAGGGGGGACCCGCGAACACTGCAATACCCGCGAGAGCACGTGCAAAACCCCCTCGTGCATTGCCTTCTCCTGGTATAAAAGCAATGCCATCCTCTTAAAGATGAAACACAATTGTCAACCTTTGCGAGCAAGCAAGTTCTCCTTCCGAGCGAGAAGGAAAAGAACAAGGGAAGTGAAAGGGGCGGCCTTCTTTGTTTTATATCTGGTGCGAACGTGACGTGAAAACGAGTATCGCCGGGATGTTTGCGAAGGTTCATCTCTTGGTTCTTGGTTTGACCTTCGCCGGGATTTTCGGGCTTCCGACGAATGAGAAGGTCCTTGGAGATGATCCTCTCGACGTCGACTGTTCCAAGAAGGAACCAATCAGCTGTTTCAAGTACAAGTTCTTTTCCTTCGTGGACAAGATGCTCACGGACAAAGAGGACATTGTCCTTAGTGATGGGATCACCGTGGTCAAGACCTCCACTGCAGATGAAGGTGCACCAAGGTAATTCTGAATTCTTCCGCTTTACCTGTCAGTGGACTTTGGGGGTCGCGTGCAGGGATTAAGGCATTTTTGTGCTTCCAGATCTATCGAGTCGTCGGATGTTGACACATTGATTTTCGATCGGTTGGGAAGGTTTCTGAGGACCCATTCTGTGAAGGTCAATCTCAAGGGAACAGATATTCTTTCGGCCATTGAGTCCGCTGGTCGGAGTCTTGATGATTTCAGTGACAATATCGTCGAGGGAAGGGGCAAAAAAAGTAAGCTGTGGGTTGGGAGCTTTTTTCGCATAAAATGAGTATTTTACAGATACTTTTAGATTTTGCTCTATTTCTTCATTTTCAAATACCTCTGATGGAAAATAAGTAAGAAACTCTTAGTTGTGTTTACATTCTCGAATCTGAAAGAAGATATGTTGTTACTTTAACGACACAGTTTTCCAGTTGAGTGCGTTCCTCGATCATGCCTCGTTTGGAATTACCGTGGAAGAACAGTTTACGTTCAATGTAACGCTATGATTATGTTATAGATTATCCGAGTACGTTTAGCGTGCACTGTAATTTGATGCCTTCGATTATATTGATTTCGGATAAGTATTCCCATTCGTGATTGTGGTAACGAGACACGAAGGTTCCGCTACACTGAAAATCTGCTTCTGAATCTCGGTCAAAAGTAGAATTTTCTTGAAATCTGTGACTTGGATCTAAAATGATTTTCCTTTGATACTTTTTTTCAATTCTATCGTAATAACGAATTTGATTTGCTTTTCTATATTTTAGTGAACATAACTAGTTTTTTTAATCCTATGCCTCGAACATTTGTATTTAATTATACAATTTTGAAAAAAGAGTTAAAATTCAGTCACTATTGTTTGGATTTTTATTCTTACGATCCGATTCATCATTTTTTTGTCTTGTTTTATAACTTGTATGATTTGAAAAAGTTTTTTTCGTTGCAGATGAAAGTAAAAATTCGGAAACATGTATGATTTATCTGTTAATGTCAAGGTACGATTGTAACTTGTCTGTTCATATTTTTCATAAGGCTTTATTTTCATTTGAATAATAGAAATGTCCGTAAAAACATTCGTTACAGACAAAGTAAATACTAGAGTGTTCTTAAAAATTTAATGAAAGAGTAATGAATTCTTTATTGATATTTTCAACAAGTTGTTTGTGAATATTTTGGTGTATTATTGAATTCATAAGTGTTAAAAAATTTGAATCTAGTTGAAATTACTGAACTTATATAAAATACTGTTTTGATGTAATTCTTGATAGTTTTTGCAATTGCTAAAAATACAGCATCCGAGAGAAAAGTGAATTTTATCAATCATTTGTGATTGTCTTTTCTGTGAGTAGTTTTCTTGCTGTTGTATAATAAAGATAAAAGTTAAATTCTGTAAATTGACAGCAACCTTTACTAGAGTTTGATCTGTTGGTACCAAAAGTTAAAATTTTTCTTCTTTTTTTAAGAGAACAGGTTAATCAATAATATTCCCAGCTATGTTTATTTTCGAGCTTTCGGCTTTCATTTAGACCTTCAAGAACCAAAATTTTCAAAATCAATGAATTTCGCAATTCATACATTCAACTGTACAATGTTTTTTCTATAATATTATTTATTTCTTATGTGTTTTTAGTTTATTGTAAATATAAAAGTTATTCGTGATTTCTATCGTCGATTATTCCAATAAATCAGTCATATCTGATTAATCTATTCTTAGATGAAACAAAAAAAAATTACCGGCTTTAAAATAATAAGTCATATGCTTGAAGTTCATTTTTCAAAAATTTTCTAAACTGAACAAAAACTTGCATTTGATTCACAAAATCTATTTAATCAGAAATATACCAGAAAATTCAGCAATATCCAAGCTAACCAGTTCCAAATGTGAATTCATTTGAGTAACTTCAAAATCATTCCATAAACGGAAATACTTTCATGTAGCATAAATTATTTTAAATATTCATTTTGGTTTAAGTCATTACACTTAAAGCCTAATTACAGTCAAATTCATTGTATTTTACCATTGTCTTCAATAGTTTCGACAATGTTAGAAAATTACATCTAAAATTAACTCTAAACTGTATAAAACGAATTTTATGTTTCTTTATAAACTTTTCATCTAAGATATTTGCAATTTCGTTTATATCTTCAAATTCATTAACACCATTAAAGACGCTTGGAATTCAACACAAATAAATATCATTTCCGATGAATGCGTACGTCATACACATTAAATGCATTTTGTATGAAAAATATACGGAATGCCAGAATATTTTCATAAGTGCAATATTTATGAATAGGGTTTCCTATTTTTGATTTTTTCTTCAGAAATTTATGTCGATCTTAGGCACAATTGGAAATTCAGGAAACTTTGCGTGCTTGGCGCCCACGACATTTATTATCGTAGCATGTGAACCGTGACATGGAGGATTGCGGGACGGACATTATGGTGAATGCACATGCGCTTCTCGCATATGCCACGTAATTGAATAGCGGTTATTAAAGATCGGCGAAAAGAGCACCGATCGTGCCGAGGAAGCTGACACCACTCGCAAACGTTGACCCACTGAGGAACAGGTTCGACTTCCCCTTGAACCTGCACTCGCTGGAAGAAGGGAACAGACGATACACGATCCTTGAATACGTGACGGGCTCTGGCACACTTTTCTCCACGTTCAATCAATAATTTTATCCTGACCTCCGCGAATTCTACCTGCATTTTTCTCGTCTTTCATATGCATCGCGATGGATAACCCAGTCCCAGAGCCTTTTTTGGGTTCTTATGTATGGTCTTCACATTTGAATGGATCTTGCGAGTGCGTTTCAGATAGAATCGTTTGGTTCATTTTAGGAGACTTTAGAAGATGATCGTTTTAATCTATCTTTTCGTTCTTTCTTCAACCTTGGTTTGAGTTTTTCTTGTCTTCTTAACGAGCTTTCTTGAACTGTTCCTCTTGTGCATTTTTTGTCTTTCTTCTGCAGGTTGATTCTGGTAATTCAAACAATTGAAGAGTCGAAATTCGAAAGCTCTATCTGTGTATAGGTTATTTAATGAAATTTTTAATTTTAGGATTTTTGCTTAGTAAAGTAACAATCATAGAAAATTAAGGAAAGTATGTGACTTTGATGGAAACTCATCATTTTGGAAAATCTGAACGATTCGCATGGTTAAAAAGGTAGTTTTATTTGATAAATAAGTACGTCTAAGAAAAACTTTGGGAATTTTTCGTTTTTAGACCAAAAATATCCTCTTTTAAGTTCATTTAATTACAATTTTTCTAACAAAAATATAGAAAATGTATTTTCATTTTTCTGAATTACTTTCGTTATTGATGAAATTAATAAAACCGTTCGCAGATTACTTTGAATTGCAGAATTTCATTAACAATATACAAATAAATGTGTGAAGTGTAATTGATTTATAAATTTGTGTTTGTTTGAAACTTTCGATGAATATAAATTGCAAAAAAGAAGACTTTACATGAAAGTAATAAACATTCTCATAATTTGCAAAAACAGTAGAAAAGAGATGTCAAAATTGTTAATTCAATCTGTAAAACATTCGATAGTTTTTCATTGTCAATATGGTGACTCACTTCGATAGTTAGACAAATAATTAAATCTCAAATGATGCTTTATCAATTTCTATATACATTGTTTAGGGCGTATAGCTTTTTTATGAATTCACTGACTTCTTTTTTAGTTTCCTATTTGACAAAATAGGTTAAAACATTTTTTCTCTGAAAATACTTTTTCCGAAAAATATATTTATGCCAGTAAATATAATGTAAATTTCATTGAAAGTGAATTGTAAAAACTTTAATAGTCATAGATAATTTTGGTAGAGGAACTAGTTTAGGAAATGAAGCATATACATTTTTCTCAATGTAAGCTACTGGTATTTGCAAAATTTACAAGTTTTCAGAAGTTTCATAAAAATGTCAGGAGTTTTTATTTTTCTATGACACTTCTATGAAATTTCTGTGTCAGTGCCTTCTCTAAGGTTAGAACAAATAATAATTAAAATACAATGAAGAGTCTTTTGAGTTACTTAGTCATTTACTTGATTAACTGATACATTGTTTTATTTATTTATTCGTTTACTAGATAACAACTAACATACTTATTTCACGATATTTCTACTTGAAGAAGGAAAATTTAGTTTGGAACATGCGAAGATCATTTTTAAAATTTTTTTAAATCGTGATTACAAATTTTGAGACAGACACATATACTGAAAAACATAAAAATCCCCAAAAAAATGCAATATACCCTTTTACAGTTGAAAGTCAAATAATTTTCAGTATAGAGTATATAAGATCAACACTTTTGTTGTAATTTTTAAGCTAATTTACTATTGGCAAAGCTTCATTTGTAAAATTATAATTGCAGTTGAGTTCTAAAACATCGTGGCAGATGTTATTGCCATAGCGATTCAATATGTTATAACTTACAATTTCATTCAATGACCTTAGTTAAGTATTTTGATTTTTTTTGCAGAAACTACAGTTCTTTGGTGGCTTTGACCATTTAATAATATCGAATGTATACAAGAAACAATTGTACTTTTAAGGACATTTCATTCCCAAAGTTGCTCTTTTCTTCTGATACAAAAAAACAAGACAGTAGCTTTTCCCTATGTCATTTTCTTGAACGAGGTAGAGGCGGCTTCTCACGGAAGTCAACTTTCCAAAATCCTCCTGGCGTTATGTTTCTGACTTCAATCACAATCGATCTAAGATCTTTCTTAGTCTTCTGCAGTGTAATGTGAAGAAAGTTTTCCCTGTCACGTACAGGAAATAACATATGCAAAACAACGTGGAGTATCTTATCATGGGATCAAAATGCACTTATAGTTTAGTGTAGGATTGTTTATCCATGCAAATTCGACATTTATATCTTGTTATGTTGCTGGAATACCAAGACAGTGTTTATCCAAAACCCAGTTTCTTATTATAACCTAGTTCTTTGGTTTGTGGTTGTTCGGATCATTAGATAATGATCAAAACGTCCAACGAAAGCTGACCACGAATTTTTTGCTCGTCGAGTCATTTCACTTCGGGCTTGTTCTCTTTTTCTGGAGGTATTAATGATTTTCCGCGAGATGCGCATGACAGTTTCCCTCGGAGTGACAGTTCGAGATGGATTGAGATTACCCACATGACGGTAGAAAGTGGCACGCGTATCCGTTGACAATGTAAAGCGTAGTTTTTTCCGCGTTGATCGCGGGACTCAAATAGCCAGGAAATCATTCTGTCGTTATACGCCTCGGTGACATCGCATTTTCATTGTGCGATAAAAACTTGATGGTCACTCGATTATGTGGACTTGGTTATGTTCCTGAAGTCGTAATTGTCATCATTTTATGTTCGTATGAACTATTACAGTTATATGCAATTTCTTATTTCAATGCATTTATATGTTTTAAGGGGAATGACGTAGTTATAATTTGACATAATTAATAATATTACAACCTTTGTTCATTTTTCATATTGAATGAGTAAAATCGCAGAAAAGTTAATAAATAATGTAAAATTGTTGTTGTCTAGGAGAAAAGGGACCTTTGACCAAAAAATCAAAAATGGGTTTTTTTATCTCTATCTTGAGTAATTCTATCCAAGAAAAGAATTTTTAACATTTAGGAGCATTATATCATATCAAAAAATGACTCTTAAGAATCTTGTAAATAACACATTTCTCAGCAAGGCCCAACTTCTATCGCTTGCTCTGAAAAATCGTGCTATTTGCCCTAAGGTCCTTTTTCTTGTGGAACGTAACATATCTTAACTTGATTAATACTTTTCTTTTGAAAAAAATAAACTTTGTTCTATTGTAGTGAGCAAAAACATAATTTTCAATTGGCCTTACGAACGAACAATACAAAATAAACTTCCTCCAAAATCTGGTTTTCCGTAAAACTTTTTTTTTAAATACTTTTTGTCCCAATCTTCACTTACTGATAAGCTGAAAATAAGTTTGATAGTGGCTTACGATTTGTTCATAAAATATAAGCAATTAGTCTAGTATTTGATCATGCACATTATCAATTTATTCACATTTTTTCATTCTTATTATTCAAGCTGACAAGTATTTAAAATAGTAAAATAAGGTTTTCGAAATAACAAGTCAATTTTTTAATTATAACCATTTTGAATATCAAGAAGAAAATTTAAGAGATAAAAAGAAACTTTTTTTGAATCAAAATATAAAGGTAACTACATGATGATAAGACAATTTAAAAAGAGCAAGAAAAAAAAAGTTGAGAATTGAGGTGAAAGAATGAAAAAAAATCAACAAATATGAACATTTTATAATTAAAGCAAATAACATAAAAAATATAGCAAGTGAGGTATTGGCAACATACCTGAAAAATACTGTGTTAATTTACTAAAAATTAATTTCTCTTTAACTGTATATTATAAATATGAGATATTAGGAAAATTTGATCATTGACTAGGTTTCATTCCATTGAATTCCAGAAATTTGAGACAAAGATTCGGAAGGAGTCGTTACTGAGACAAAGAGATCTAGAATGAATTTCAATTAGGAAAAAGAATTCGGGGAAAAATGATTATTGAAAAAATGTAGCATTTAGAAGAATAATCTCCGGGAAAATTTTTTTTTGCATAGTGAATTAAGCGAGAAAAGTACTGAACGAGATGAGGTGTTTCTTTTTTCAATCTTTTCAGTTCTTCTTAGAAATTTTTTCTCGTCTTATTATTGTATGTAGCATTTATGTGTCTGATCAAATATGAAACGTGAATAATGAAAAACTCATAAATCTCGAAATTATTTGAGATGGAAGTATTGTCATTTTTCTGGCTCTTGGAGTTATTTAAATTATGTTTTAATTCAATTGAAAAAAAATTTTTCTTGTAGTTTTTTCATCATTGCATAGTCTTTAACAAGTTTTTTCTTTTCTAATCGTGAAAAAAAAATTTTTTTTATAATTTGTAGATAATCATGTGTTAGATCTAATACAAAACGGGAAAAATTGAACAAAGAGGTTTCGATACCCATAAACTTTTTTTTCCTCGTCCTTAGTCTGATTCAGAATAAATTGTGTATCTAACCATTTATTTCTCTCGATTTGTTTTACAATAATTTCTTCCGAATTTTTTACGCTACCATCAAAGTTGTATATCATTACTTTACTACTGAAATTGCCAAAAATCTTTTTCAAGCAGGAGAATTTGAAATAAAAAAAAATTTTCAGACGTGTAATTATTGAATTATATGTTTAAGTGAAATCGATAACTTTCTGTATGATTTATTTTAGGTATCATAACACTGACGTAATGCTATTCCCGAAGGTACAATAGTTTACGTAAAAATAACTTTTAAAATTAATAAAGAAACAAAGAAGAAAAGATGCATTTTATAAAACATGCTACGTAGAGTCTGAAAAAAAAAAAAAACTTACTGTTCTATAAACGACATAATTTGACTACTTGGTACATTGACAAATCGGTCAATCAAAAGGACTACTAAAATGACCTTAAAATAAACAGACTTTTTCCTGGGTAATTTAATAACGCTTTGTTATTATTTATGAAGTCAGTGATAATTTCTGCATGTTCATGTGAAATTTTTGGATAATATATGAATAGGCTGAGATTGAATGATGCTATGTATATTAATATTTTATCTTTTTTCAGAGAAGAAGCAAATGATGGGAGGAATCGCCATGATGCTGGCCCTGAAAGCAGCGGCTTTGGTTCCAATAGCTCTTGGAACGATCGCTTTGATCGCAGGAAAGGCCCTATTGGTCGGAAAAATAGCCCTTGTGATTTCCATGATCATCGGTTTAAAGAAACTTTTAAGCTCCCAACAAAAGCACGTCACATACGAAGTAGTTTCTCATCCACAACACAGCAGTAGTCACTCAGTAAGCCACGGCGATGACGGAGGACACGGAGGATTCGGAGGAAGCGGCGGTGACTTGGGAGGTTACTCTGGAGGTGGAGGTGGATACTCTGGTGGAAGTGGCCACGGATGGGCCAGGAGTCTTCCTCAAGATTCGCACGATCTCGCGTACAGTGCACACAAACCTCAAACCCAAGCGTAATCCTCTTAGCTAAATCTTGTTGTCAATCTTACGCCTTATGTACTCTTAACCTTCTACTGTTTTTCACTTTTCTCACTTCTTTTCTCCATTCTTCCTTTTTCAATCTCGCATCTCTTCACCAAACTTCTCTAACTTTCCTTCACCTTCGTACTATATTCATAGTAAAATGGAATCATCAAAATGATATCGAATCATCATACTACGAAAACGATTGTGATAAAATTGAACTAGTTCTAAACCATGTTAGGAAATTTTGTACGTCGAAAGAGAAATTTAGCAAATATGTTTTGTTTTGAATTTTGAACAGTGCCTTCGAAAAAATTATCTTTCTCGTTGCCATTCCAACTCTTATCATTCCAATGGTGCTATTTTTAAGTGAAATGCCTTCAACGCCATCGTTTCATTTCGCGCACTGCTGTTTTCTGAGATTGACCATGTATTTATAAATCCTCTTTTGTCATTGACCGTAATGAAAACGATACCAGTAGTCCTGAATAATATACTCGTTAGGTTAGGGAACCCATTCGACGTTATTTATTGTATGATAATGTAATTTATTACCTAATGTGTGTCATCTTCATTTTCCATGTATGTGAAGATTTTACTGTATTTGTAATAAAGAATGACGAACGTGTGCGTCTTATTCCAAAGAAACCCTAGTGAGGTTATATTTGACAAATTGCAATGCATTTTAATTTTTTTAATTGAACAATTATTAAGAAAGTACATCGTTTTAACAGTTGGCCGCCGGTAAGTATCGCTCTTACGATCATTATATTTCGTTGTACCGTTATGCAATCGACCTCGTATTGAGATGATATTCCGAGATGGCAATGATTCATGATGTCATCACGAGGGGTGTGTTGAAAAAAATGTAATGGAGGCAATAAAAAATATGAATTAAAACAAAAATGCATTTAGGTTCATGCGATACCTGATCCTTGTTCTCTTTGTGCGCGAAAAGATAAGTGAGAAAGCTGCGCGCACACGATAGCGTCGAATCCGGTTTTCACGCGAGATTCGTACGAGATCCGGCTCCACGTGAACGGGGTAACAGCACGAACGATCCCGTTGACCAAGGCTTTCATTCAGCCCCGCGTTTATTACGAATCGTGGGCCCCAAGTTGCAGCCGATAAGAAATCGGCACAAGTAACATTTTCCATGGATCGTAAGAAAATTCGAGACAATAGCGAAAGTGTGAAAGTGTATTGCCAGTCATCTCTGAATAGGTCCATTGGCGTAAAGATGTAACCGCTCTAGTCCCGACGTATCATTAGTTGCACGGTCTTCCAATCATCTCCAATTGTGGTAGAAAGCCGGTGATTCCGGGAAGCTAGACGTCTGGGAGTCTGGGAGACTCGAGAAGAAGATTTCTCGAATGCAGATATCGGCCTGAAAAATTGCGCACAACAATATCCGTGGATTTAAAAGCGTGACCGATCTCTTCGAGCCGGAAGTCGGCGAGTCCTGATAAACCGACGAACTCTACTAACCCGATCCCTCAGATGGTCGCTTTCGCCTGGTGGCACGCACGAGAAATCGGCGCTCTTCATTAACGTTGCGAATTCATTGGCGAGAAATAAGAGCTAGCAGCAGAACGTTTCGCCCAAATCATCGCCTCAACCAGAACGAAGCGGTCCTTTGACGCTTGAGTTCCCGCGTAAGCGCGAGGCATTTCGAGCCCACTTCCGCGCGCGCGCACGTACCCATGTATAACGCCTGCTGTTTTCACTTGTCTGACCCAGTTGTAAAATTACAGGCGAAAATCTTGGAACGTATCCGCGACGTAGGAATTATTAATAACGCCGATTTCTGCGATGATGCCCCGGAAAGTGTATCGTGGCCGGGCCCATTAAGTACAGTTAGCGCTCCTAAAATTACGTGATGACCTCTGCGGGGCCCGGTAATAATCAGGCAACATGCTAGGTCCTCAGCAGAGGAGAAACTTGATGAACGATTTGACAATCGAGGTGTCGAATCTCGTGCGATCGCGACGGATGCGAGAAAAAGTGCATCGTGAAAAGTAAGCCGAGCCGGGCTCGGGTGGGAGGCGAAGGGAAGCGTGAAAAGGAGATGTTGCTCGGATTGGGCGTCTGGCGAGGGCGAATTCTGGGGAGGAATGCTGGAGGCCCTCGTCTCGCCTCGGTCCGGTGGTTGTTTGTTAACCGTTCTCAAATGATGGTGGTATGAAAATGCTCGGCATCTTGGTCGGTCCGGTGGCATAACGCGCTGGTGGGGGAAAATATCCCCGAGTACACCTGACCAGATATATAGAGCTAGGGCAGGGCTTCCGTTACGTACAGTCTACTTACAGTGTTCCCAAGTACGCATCTCGCGTCCAAACGCAGCGTGTATAGTAGTCTATAGTTTGTCGCGGGACACGGTACGGATATTACACTTGATCGTGCACCTCCTTCGCACATCAAACCGCGCTGTCTTAGATATTAGTACGAAGGTACGCTTCTCGTCAACCTCTGTTCGGGTGTTTCCTCCGTGGTGGCTTCCATAATATTTTCCTTTTGCATTTCCAGAAATGAAACGCTTCACATGCCTTTGTCTCGCCATGTTCCTGGTTTCGGCCTCAGCGAGGTCGGCCGAGACCAACACGAACTCGATCGATGACCAAAGTGCCAGGTCCGGGAATACCGGCGTTTTCGGTGATCTGCGGTACGTGTACCAAGTGTACAAGGATTGCTCGGCCTCGGAACTTAGTTCCTGCTTAAAGCTCAAGCTCTTCACGGCTATGGACCGAGTATCCCGGACCGTGCAGCTCAACATTGTCGACGGGGTGACGTTAGTCAAGGACGAGGGCGCTTCCGGGGAAGAGGAGCCGAGGAGCCCTCAGGAGATCGAGGCTTCGTTACCGAGGTCCTTGGAGGATCGGGAGGACACGCTCAATTCCATGATAATGGACAAGATTGTCAGTTTTTTCCAAAGTTACACGCTCAAGCTCAAACTGCCGAATGTTGAGGAGCTCCAGAGGAGTCTCACGGAAGAAGGTAACGAGTCCTTTAGCTTGAAAAATTTTTTTGTCATTTAGCGAGCAACTCTTAAAAATAGTTTACAAATTGTTGCTGTTGTTCAGGTCGAGGCAAAAAGAGGAAAAACATGGGTGGACTCCTGGCCATACCTCTGTTGATCGGAGGTACCCTGGTCCCACTGGCCCTCGGAGCCCTGGCTCTCTTGGCCGGTAAGGCCCTCATAGTCAGCAAGCTCGCCCTCGTGCTCGCCTCGATAATCGGCTTGAAGAAACTCGTGTCAGGAGGTGACCATGGCCACGAGGTCGTGCAAGTTTCCGGAGGTCACGGCTCCAGCGGCTGGGCGCGGTCGAGTCACGACCTGGCATACTCCGCGCACAAGCCGGCTACGCCCTGAAGACAAGTCTGAGCATCTCGCGAAAACAGTCTCCGTCTACTAGTTTCCAACTCGGCTCTTTCTCTTTCCAATTTGATTCTTTCCTTTTTCTTCTACTTCGTTCTTCCACTTTTTTCTTTCCTCATTTACCGCACTGTGATTGTATCTACTACTGTCATATTATTTCTACGTCATTCTCTGTCCCTTATCTCTGTCTTCCACTGTCCTCTCTTAATTTATTACACTACAATCGTCATCTCTCAGTATTTATTTGTTCTACGTTTACAAGAAAACGACTCAAAGAAATACATTTCCATGTATATGAGAAACGCGGCATTGCGTTATGTATGTATATTTATAAATGACCGAATAAATAATAAGATATTCCGAGTACACCGTTGTTTTCGAGATTCACCGTAACCCCTTCGTTTTGAGGTAGGGCGGAAACCGGCTTTTCAACGCACCAGCGACAGGCCGAAATCCCGGCTATTCCAGTGTAGCTAACGGGGGATCTTTTGAGATCGAGGGATTAGCGGATATCTATTAGGAGCGATTTTCGATGCGCGCCGGAATCAATGATCCGCGCGAGTTTCACAGAGGCGCTTTCGTCTCGACATCTCGAGTCACCTACATACTCACGCACTTGGCGTGTTAACGCGTGAGATGACGCGGGCTCCCGATGCCTGTACGCATACAAGGTGAAAAAGTAAACCAGGCCAGCATCCGCGCCTAACACTCTCATCCTGGAGAAAAGGCCCAAGGCTCTTCGTGGGATTTCCGGTGTACCGGCTTTTTGTCACTTCCGGGTGGTCCGCGAAATTCCTCGGCCCGTTTCATCATTCAAAATTTTTTTTTTTATTCTTTAAACTTTTGCATACCTCTCAGTTTAAAGAACAATGACAATACTTTTAGGTTTTATTTTTTATATGACTTCCAGGAATAGCAATGTTTTTGAAAACTTTTTGTATATCGCGCTATAAAGTAAATTAAATGTTGGGACGTTAACAAAGGAAAAAAAATTGCGGTACAGGAAAAGAAGAGGCGTGGGTCGGCGTGTTGAATTCATTGTTTTCTACGAGAAATTTCACCGTTGGGTTCTCACCGATCTCGTGATAGTCGCATTTTCCATGATGTCACTACTCGTGATCCTGAAATTGAGATTCTACAAAAAACATAAGGAGTTGATGAAAAAATGAAAGTTAATATCATCTAGGCACGTACAAGGTTTGTTCAAAAAGTATCGCGAATTTTATGTTTTTTCAAGAATTATTTATTTATTCATGAATATCTATTTTGTCCCCTTCAAAGTAATCCCC
>JAPYZL010085651.1:0-10762 GCA_030522825.1 Platygaster orseoliae
CACAACAGTAACCAAGTCGCGTCGAAAATTACATGTTGTAGTTTCTCCAAAAAAGTGTATTTTCCTCCCACGTTCCACGCAAAAAAAGTGGCCATTTTTGTTGTACATGCACGGGAAAAAATATTGTATGTTACATGGGAGAAAGATGATTCCAACTCGTGCCCAACTTCGCACTCGTTGAAATCATCTTCTTTCTCCCTTGTAGCATAAATATCTATTTTAATCATTTTGCTCTATTTCCATTATTTTTCATTTTTATTTATAATAACAATCATTTTCAATAAGTAAACTCGTGTTTTATTATTGTTTGTTTTTTCATTGATTCAAAAGTCCATTATTTCTACTTTCCATTTTTAAATGAAATAATAATCAATTTTATCCTTCCGGGAAGAGTTTGAATCTTCAAAACTACGCGCCTGACGCTTGTAAATAATGACAGTTATTTCTGGAGCCTAGATAAATAATGATTGCACCGAATCGCGTTAAATCGAAAAGCGGAAGAAGAATAAAAACTCTCGAAGAGTAGGTGCTTAAAAAAAGTGCTCGCTTTTTACTGCGCTTCAGCCATGTGCGTACATACAATACTAGCTATGAATTTCCTTGCATTGTTTACGTTAATGCACCGCACAAACTACCATGTATTAATTTCCTTTCGGTGAGGAACAACAACGTTATTTCCCATATTAAAGCAAGAATGTTCAACTTTCTTTTTGTCGTTATTCCCTTCTCGTACAAAGACTTTGCCGAACGGAGAGAGAAACCGCATCTTTCCTGGATCGTGGGTGACCGGGTTCATTTACAATTTCGTTTCCTGTTATCGCGTGATACCCATCAACTCCTTCGCCATTTCCATTAAAATCGCACCATTGTGCAAACATCTTTTTTTTTCTCCCCTTCCCTGTACCCCCCTGCCCGAATTATCATAATAATGGCGTATGGAAAAGAAGAACCGATTGCATTCGACATTTTACTGCAGCTCTTTATCATCACAATGTCGACAAGAAATAACGCACCCGCGAACCTTTGGAAATAATTTAGTCGACATTTTCTCTCATTTCTATTTTCCGTGCTGGCAGAAGGTTGCGAAATCGGCTTGCAAGAGTTATATTGAAAAGAGCTCTGCAGTATAATGACACACGCCAAGGAAACAGCATGCTTTCGCACGATTTCGTAAAAAACAAAACGTGGCAAACACCGGGAAATTCAAAAATTTAGATAACTAGCATTTGGAAATTTGCCTGGAAATATAAAATTTTCGATCTTCAAAACTTGAATCTTGGATTATTTCATATTCAATTGCTGAAAAAATTTTCAAACCCTCGCACATTTCGGATTCATTTATAACTATGTTCGTGACATGCACATTTATTGCACAATAATAATTGTCAAGACAACAATGTACGCTGAGATATCAATATTCAATCGTATTTTTCCGACTTGGGACAAAAAGCCGACGTCATTGCACGATAGCTCAAACGCTTTTGCGTATCATCGCAATGATTCGCAGCTTAGTGTTCTTTTGTGGAGTAATGATGAGGTGAAAAAATGTTTCTTGCATGCGTTCTCAGTATTAGATCTATTTTGGTATTAACGTATACCTTACCAAAATAAGTATACTGTATATCATCGCCTGCAATGTAAAAAATGTGTGCCGTTGGCTTACGCCACGGTTTACGGTACTTTTAATGACCAGAAGTGGCAATAAACGTACAGAAAAGCACTGGCAAAAAGTCTCAGCGAATGAAATAAAAGCATAATGCTTGATTTTGGCGCGTTGCAAATTTGAATCAAGCACCTTTATAACATACAAAAGGCCTTTTACTCCTTTTACTCGTCTGTACCTAATACCACTTGATACCACTACTCGGCCGGCCATCATTGAGAAAGTAAATGTTGGCTTCGCTCAGGGCAGTTGAATGTCCTATTTCCCGACTTGCTGCTTGCTTCAACACCACCAATGCAGAACGCTCGCTCGCACAACACACACTTGCAAAAGGTTGATGCAATGACCGACTATGCCTACTTTGGAATACCAGAGTCAGCAACTCCACTCGTCTGGACGTCTGTGTCTCCTAGAACTTCGTTTTTTTACTTTTGTCTCATTTTTGAACTCATTTCCCACAAAAAAACGGATGTTGAGAAAATTGGCGATTCAAGTATCTTGAAAATAAGTGAAAGTATGGTTGTATATCGCTTTGCATAAAGCGATGAAAATTGATAAAAAAAACTGTTAAAATCGTTTCCAAAATAGAGATGCAATTAATCATTATTTCAGGTGGAAAAAAAAGGAAGAATGAAGTTTAAAGTTAATGAAAATATAAACAATAACAAAATAATGCGTTCACATCATTATAATGATTTTTAAAAATGAATTAATCAATGAAAATAAGAACAAAAAATAGTGAAAATATGTGAAAATGGTCAAAAATGTACATTCTGAAATCTAGAGAAGGTAAGAAATAGTTTTCTGTTAGTTTTCAAACTTAAATAGAATTCAGAATTCTGAATTTCACAAACTCAATAATAACAGCAATCCTGGTTTCAGAAGAGTTATAATTATAAATGTCTTGCTAGGATAACGTCAAAAAAAAAAAAAAAAGTGAGAAATCGTTTTAATCCAGTGATTAATGAAAAAAAACTAGAGTTTACGAAAATGTTGGGAATCCAAAAAACTTCCAACTCTGGAGCTTCGGATTCTAGAAATTTAGACAGACATTTGTAAAATACCAAAAAGTATTTCGAATCATAAAAAAATGTAGAGTATTACTTTAGAATTTTATAGAGAATTGTTTTCTAAAAAATCTGACAAAATGTACGATTTATAAAACTTTGAATTCTAGACCATTGAATTCTAAAAAAACGTATATAAAAATATATAGAAATACTAGAAATTTATAAGAATACTATAGACTACTACGAAATCTTATAAACTTTTGAAAAAGCATGAAAATATAAAAAATCTATAAGATATTCAAAATCTACGTAGATCTGATTTTCCGAAACATATTAAAAAATACTGTAAATCTTTTAAAACTATAATTATAAATATATATATATAGTAATTTGTAAATAAATTAGAAATCTATAACAATTCTAGAAAATTAAAATCGTTTAAAATTTGAATACTTTGGCATCGAATTCTAGAAGTCTGTAGAGTGAATCATGGAAATACAAGAAATCTATAAAAATACTGAAAAATACTAGAAAATTGTGTAAATAGCATAAAATTTCAAAATCTCAGAAATTTCTGACTTTGGAATTTAATGATTTTCAATCTTTGACGATCTGGTTTCGGTAAAAAGATTTTTCAATATTTCTAATTTCGGAGTTTCAAAGTTACATAAATTTTGGAGTCCAGAGTTTAGCATTTTTTACATATGTATTCAATATAATGGAACTCGATTTTGGTGATTTTTAAGTAAACAAGTTTATAATTTTTTCTTTTTCTAACTAATACTTTCAGTATTTTTCATATTTCCTCATTATTCATACATTTCAAAGGGTTTTCTGTTATTATAATAAATTTATTTACAGCTTTCTGAAATTCGATGCACTAGGAATCAAAGTGTTTCAAGAATTTTTTAATATTTTACAGTTTTGAAAAAAATAATACTGTGACAGATTTTGTCGAAAAAATCCCTCCCAAACATTTCCATCATGTGATTTCATATTTACTTATAATTTTACAAAATAGCCAATTTAAAATAGGTATAGATATTCGCGAGAAATGATTGGATTTTTTAATATTCCATTTCACATTGAAAATATCATTTTTCCAAGTTTTTGTTTTTCACTACTTGATCTCGTCATTTTCTATCATTCCAAAGTTTACTTTTTATAATATTTTCCTTCAATCCAATTGTTTATAAGAAAATAAAGAAGAAACAACAAAAAGTATTTTAAAATTGAATAATTCAGGTTTGAGTTGTAACGATTATAAAAGAGTTGAATCAGCCAAGACGTAATTCTTGTCGAACCATATATTTTACCAACAATCATTATACCGTATCATCAGTAGAGCACTTGTCTATTAATAGTGTGATTTGCATGATTTTTGCATCTCGCATCAGACGTACTTACGAGAAAATCAAGTTTCCATAATAAATATAGAGGCGAGGTGTCATTTAGAAAAATCGAGTCAGATTAGCTGTAATTATTTTTCTGCTTGTGATTTGAAATGAGAAAGAAGCGAGCCTATGAGCATTCAAATGAAAATTACTACGTTAGTTGAAAGTCGATCAATTATTGTGAAACGTGCATGGAGAATCAGAAAATTACAAGCTCGACTTGAGAAATCCATGATTTGTGCAAATCATATTTGTGAATATATTTACGTCATCATCAACGTGGAGCAAAAGTCGAAAGTATGCATTTCATGTATTATTATATTTTAAATGGCAAATCCCGATGACTTTTGATATTTCGTAAAATGAAATTGAAAATCATCGTCGTGATGTAATTTGCATCAAAGTTATGTTTCTTTATGCTTTGTTTCGTTACATTTTTCCGATTTCGAAGTGATTGTCAAATGATTGCAAAAACAATATTTAATTCGTCGTTGTAATACTACATCCTTGCCGTCCTTGAGAGATTCGAAAAAAATTGATTCATAATCCCAATGGAGAGAGTTCAAGATTCATCAACTCATTATTTTACGAACAAAAAATTTAGTTTTTAGAACATTTCCGCAGATTTTATTAAAAAAAAGATAATTACCTAATGATTTTGAATGTGAATTTTTTTGCCGCACATGTATTATAGCCCAAGTAGAAAATTTTATTTCCAGTTAGATATTTCTCAGTGTTCATTTACTGGAACGTTATTTCATAATAAATCAGCACCTGCAAAACTTGGTTGGATAAATGGGCGATTGAAAGGCACTAAAAAACAATGGAGTCTATTTCATAATCATTTAACCGATGATTTGTGCAATTCCGAGAGTAATCACACAAGTACTTAGGCGCGATAATAACATGTAATCGATTGATTCACGACTTATTTTACAAGACTTGGCCACATAAAAAAAAGTAGCGAAACGTTTTTGCATCGAAAAACGAAAAAGACGAAAGAATGATACTTTCGATTCGATTGAACAGTTTATTATTTGACACATCACATTTTTATTGCATTGGAAAAAAAATATAGAAATTTTCTTAAAATACTTCAACTATAATCAAAAACGTATCAGAAATTGCACTTTTAAATAGTATTGACTGAGTTACAAAATAGATTCAAAAACAGAATTCTTAACAAATTGAGATTCAAATACAATGTATTTGAAATATATTATGTATGTTATTAAAATAATTCAACTAAATAATAAATTAATAAATAATACACAAAGTCACGTTATTTTTTTTTGTTTATCACGAATAAATCGCGTATGAGATAAAATTGCGGTAGCAGAGAAGCGGAGAAAGGGAGGGAGCTGCTTCCTGCCTCATGTCACCTTCCATAATACATGATGCAGTTTGTCGAGTTCCTGGTGCTCTGTTTCATTTTCTATAGGTTTCACGTCGTCCCTTGTATATATTATAGTAATTCAAAACCTTCAAATATATAGTACATGCGATACGAAACGTAGTATAACATTCAAGTTTCTCATGGATAAAAACTTGTTGCTGTATGAGGTGGGAAATAAAGGGGAGGATGGATAATAAGACTCACCTGATGAATGGAAACTGGAGATGACGGAACGGGTGCAGTCGTCAAACTCTGTTGGAGGTGGCAGTATTTTCTCGAGGCGGCACTCATAATGTGCTTGTTTTTTTTATCGCAGGGTGCACCAAAGTTATTGCTATTGTTAGCCAGGCCGACTACCACACTCGTCATGGTCATTTTCGGCGACTTGTGGTGTATTCCGCGCAAGTCGGCCCTGTTTCTGCTGCTGCTGCTGATCAACTCTTTTCATCACCTCGAACTCCTCGTGGCCCATCGTCTGCATCCTCGCGTCACCGACCCCGTCACAGCTTTAACATCACAGAAACAACCCAGCTGTCATGTAATATTGCAGAAATTCGTATAATATTGCTGCAATGGGAGAGTATCTATTATGTGCCTAAATTTTTTATGCATTGTTAACATTGTGCATACAAATTTTTGTGCAGCGGTCCATTGTGCATATTACAATTGTTTAAATTCATAAAAAACGATATCTTTGTTTATAATTATATCAACTTATATAATAAGCAATCTGAAATTGTCGAATGCTTCTTAAGAATGAAATTATTTATAATAATTATATCATGATGATTTATTCATAATAGGGACCTTGCATTTTTTCTAAGGTATCATTTTTTTACTGATGTCGTAAAATACATCAAATAAATAAATATTACGATAACATTTTCTGTTTTTTTGCAAAAAATATTGTTAAAATACGAATTGAAAGTTTTAAAAACATTCAAACGTAATTCAAGCGTGACGAAACGTTTTTGATTGGTTCACGCTCCCACGCCATGTTGTGACGTCACTGACACATGAAAACATCTAATGTCAACATTAGTTTACATTGAATCTTTGATCGCTGTGTAATTTTATGTACCTATGAATAATAGTTAAAAAAAAAAGAAATGAAAACAAAATTGGAGGAAGGTTTTTTCAAGGCAAATTCGACGAATTTTCCGAAAGTGACAGTGTCCATGATATTTGATTTCATGACGTATCATGATTGTTTCAATGCACCAGAAATGCGAGGTGTCAAAACAACCTTGTAAAATACATTGTTTGTTTTTAAGATAAGTAATTAAAAATACTTGTAAATAATACCAATACTTGCGCTTGCGTTGCTGATCTCTAACCCTAGTGATTTTGATTATATAATTGTTATAAAAAAATTATACAAATTTGTATAAGACCGACCTTATAAATTCTTATAAGAAAAACTTTTTTATAATAGTAACCTAATAAAAACCTTATAAAAAAGTTTTTCTTATAAAATTCTATTTCCTATTGAAATTTTTAGAAAATAGTTTTTTCATAAAATTTTTTTCTGTATAAAATGTATACGAAAATTTATTTTATGAGAAATTTTTCTATTCAAACAGTTATTCCGAAAAAAAGTTTTTTTTAATTTTCAGGTTATTTGTATTTTTTAACTTTAGTTGATGACTATATTTTCAGAGTTTTCTTTATTCTTCGTTTTCTATGTTAACATTCTTTTAATACGGTTTTTTAATAAGGTTTTGTGAAATATTTTATTTTGAAATATTCAAAAAATAATGATAATTTATATGATTCATTTCTTATTTAGATTTTGAAATTTTTTATAAAAGTGTAACTGGTTTTTATAAGGTTTTATAATAATAATAATAATAATAATAATAATAATAATAATAATAATAATAATAATAATAATAATAATTTTCATAAGCAAATTTTTTTATAAGAATTTTATAAGGTCGACTTAAACGAAATTCCTATAAGAAATTTCTGGTTCTTCTAAGAATTTTGCCATTTTTTATGAAAACTAAATCACTGAAAATGCAGTTCAGATTTTTCATCGATTGTTGCAACTATTTTCTTATATATATGAAGGATAAGCTATAATTTCAATTTGCGCAAAAAATTATGCTCATTCGACCGCTGCACAAAAATCTGTATGTACAAGAAAATCTATACAAAAAGTCAAGAATGCATAAAAAAATTTATGCACAATAGATACCATCCCGCTGCAATGTACCAGTAATATTATCTTTACAAGATTGTATATGAAGTGTTACTTCAATGTGAATGAGATCTTTTCTTTGAAATGTTACTCTTGTAATGTTTCATTAATCATAGAATCATAGAATGATTTTTTTAAATAAATTCCCTGGTTGAACGAAATTTCAAAAATTAATTGAGTTATATAACGAAGTTATTTATTATTTATTTAAATTTATTTATAATAGTCGTAGAGTAAGTCGTTCGACATATCCTACGATTTATCTAAATGTCGTTATGGTGTATTTTTGAAAAATTTGTATAACTTCGAAATGAATTTGAGTTTAATAACTTTGCAAATCCCAAAACGTAGCATTTGACTTCTCGTTCAACGTTCATTTCAAAACTTTTGAAAATTTTTAGTTTCAGGTCAAAATCAAACTATAAGTCGACGTTCCCATTTTTACATAACTTTTCGTATTTATCATGTTTTTCCAGTATTTATATAACTTTGAGAATTTTTTCGTATTGCTATGCATTTTTATAAAGCTTCCTAGAATAAAATGCTTTGAGGATGAAACTTGTAAGAATTTTAAATACATTTATAATTTTTTTTTAAATTACTTACGGATGGATTTTGAGTATTGAATGCTACTGAAGTTCAAACGTTTAGAAATAAACGAAATGAAATAAAATTGATCATATTATCTTTCATAGTTGAAGTAATAAATAATTATTGCAATGCAGCAAATATTACATAACGTGATTAACCATTTTTACTATTTTCTTGGGTGGATTTCACAAACGGTTATTTTTATGGTTTTCGTTTTTTTCTTAAATTCTTATATTTCATGCTATCTATGGAATTTTGTAATTTTTTTCGATATTTTTATGTATTCCTAGTATTTATATAAATCGCTGTATAGATGTCTAGGATATGATGCAATAGTTTTGTAAGTTTCAACGGTTTTGAGTATTTTAATTTTTGTTCAACAAAACAATAAATTGTACAGATTTCCAAAACTTTTTATTTTTTTATTTGCTCAGTATTTATACAATTTGAACTATTTTCTGGTATGTGAATCGATTTCTATGAGGATTTCAAGAATTGTATGCTCTGGGAATCACAGTTTTATAAATTTTCGAGGAAAACAAATCAACATAGTTCTTACGTAATAAAAAAATTTTTAGTATAACTCACATTCTATTAGTATCTATGAAACTTTTTTGGTGTTCCGATAAATTTCTAGTATTTTTATATATTAATATATGAATTTCTAGAATTTGGTAATCTACAATTCAAATTTCAATCGATTTACAATAATTATATATTCTAGGAAAATTACATGTTACTGATTTCTCGTATTTTCGTATTCATTGAGATTTTTTTGAAGTTTTTGAGTTTAATTGGATAATAATTTACATTAACAAAAATTCGATTAACTATTGTTGAATTCAATTATTGAATTAAGTTAATTATAAATCAGTTCCCTTAAATTTAGTTCAAATTTCAAAACAAAAATTCAACTTTGAATAAATCTTGATTTTCCTGGACTTTTTGTTCTCCCAAATAACGAAAAACATATTTTTCAGTCCAGGAAAATCAAAGTCTTTATTTTTTTCAACCGAAAGCAATAATTTATACAAAAAAAAAAAATTCCATCATAGATATATACAGTGAGCATTATCTAGGAGTATAATATAAAGCTATGGTATGTATACTGCTACACTTGTACGAGAATTTCTTTGCAACGTTTGACGGAAGCGATAAGAATCAGGAGACTTGGACGCGGAACGGAAAGGAATCGAAACTCGCCGCTCCCGCTTCTTTATTTCCCCTTTCTCCCTTCGCGCTTTTGAAAAATCAAAGCGCCCGCAGTTTTGCAATATCGCTAGTTATACAACAACGAGAAGCCGTTTCACCGCGTAATTTTATTATTAATTTTTTTTTGGTTGTAGAAAATCTCGAAAAATACAAGCAAGTTTTTCTCCGGCAAGCGTGTGTATTTCATTATGTATTTCATTACCATTTCCGAGAGGCTATTTTTTTACCCGCTCCCACATAGTATATAGTGTATGGTAATATAGTTACATATTTTTTTTTACATATTATAATACTTTATATATGATAGTAATGCAGTAATATTAGTATATATTATAGAGTTATAAGAGACTTATTATATTATTATTACTCGAAAGCAGTAGGAAAGACTAAAGTAGCCGAGTATGTAGTTTTATTTGCTTCCCCTCTCCGTAATCATCAGCATTTTCTCCTATCATATATTATACGAAAATAAGCCTATTTTCACAACTGGTTTGCAGTCCCGTGCATCATAACGTTCTTGATTTGTTTGCTCTTTCATTGACATACTTTTATATTAGTTCCGATTTGTTTCTACTTGTTCCTACTTATATTTTTCGATTCCGGTCATTGTCGGATCAAAAAAACGAATACTGTATAAAGTATCAAAAATTATTATTATGTTCATAAATAATAATTATATGTATCATATAGTATTATTTATTAATGTATTTATGTAAGCTTTTACCTGCATGTGCAATACGATATTTTAAATGAATATGACTTCAAAGCCCGTCCATATGACAAAATTTGAGGTTAGAATCGTATAAATATCATAAAAAATATAGTATGTAATATCAAACTATATTAATATTATATTTATAATTATATTATACAATAGAAAATATTTACAAAAACGATTATTGTAATACTTTACAGTACAAGTAAAGTTATAGCGTCATAATCGTACTATTTCACGGTACGAAAACGCTATTACCGTACTAGTACTGTAATATCGTACATTAATCGGCCGTAAAACCATTTTCCCACTCGTGAAAAATGATTTTACCGCCCTAGTAATGTAATATACTATTTTGAATCAAAAAATGGAAATAAAGGTTGTACCGAAATCCCGGAACCAGGAGAAAATTCAATACTCCTTCCTGAATTTCGAGTCGAAAAGTCCTTTACCACTTTTAAAACGCAAAATCAAAAAAGTTTTTTTTCCCATGCATCCGTAAAAAAGGCCACTTTATTTCTATGGAATGCGGAAACAAAAGCCCCTTTTTGGGGTACTCGGAAATCAGCGGGAAATAT
>JAPYZL010085687.1:0-13371 GCA_030522825.1 Platygaster orseoliae
GATGTCATAATGAAGTCACAGTGACGTCATATGATGACATGCTATTGCTGCAACAAATGTATGCGTACATGATATCACGATCTAAAATGTTTACTGGGTACTTTATGGTAAATGTCGTTTAAACCATTCACAACCAACAACGACAAAAATTCTGTTACGATGCGCATGTACGATTTCTTCCGAAACAAGACAATTATTCCCTATAAAAGTTGGAACTAATAATTTAGCCGTTAAAACGTATTCTTCGAAAAAAATTACCGTTTCGACGCCTTTGGTGCCTACGAGTGCATACATGGTGTACGCATGTTGCACGCGCGCAACAAATTTGCGGCCTATTGTTGGCAATTACGCGAACGATCGCTCATCCGTGACATTCGTCTCGTTATGATTTCGCTCGGGCGAGACCGATTTTGCTAGATGGAGATTTTCGAGCGCCGGAGTAGGCCACGTGCCATCAATGCGACCGAGTCGGTAAGTGTAAGTAAATTATCCGGTCGAGGATCGAAAGAACTGTTCTCACGTCGATTCGTTTTGAGATTATGTATTTGGCTTTGATTCGAAATTCAGCGAGGTTCACGTAAAAAAAGAAGTTTACATTTTTTCCTCTTTTTCGAGAAAGAACCCAGCTGGAATGTGATTTTGCAGAAATTCTATAATATTGCTGCAATGTACCAGTAATATTATGTCTAAAAGATTGTATATGAAGTGTTACTTCAATGTAAATGTGATCTTTTCTTTGAAATGTTGCTCTTATAATGTTTCATTAATATTGCCGCAAGATTGATGTGTTACTAAATATTACTAAAACGTTGCTGCAACATTACTGGAATATTACTGAAATACGTATGCAACATTACAAATATGATTATGGGGGACATTTTCATATTGCAGCAACGTTTTTGAAGTCTTCCTGTAAGATTTATGCAACGTTACTGCAAGATGTAATATTTCACTTGCAATATATCTGTAATCTTAAGGCAATATTAAATGCCGACTGGGAAGTACTTAGCTACTATGGAATTTTTCAGTTTTTTCGCAAGTACAATCAAGTTTTATGCAAGTCAAAAAAACATCATTTTATGGGGTTTATTATAAACAAAAATTTGTAACTCTTCTTTTTAGATTTCTCAATTTTGTCTTAAGCATTTGATAAAACGAAGATTTTACAATTTGAGTTCCATCGATGTTATAAATGTTTTTTCTATCACAGATGGTTTTTTTTTCTTTTGAAACTGATTCTGAAAATGGCAGAAATGAAATGGGTATATGCAGTAATGTATAAATGATTGATACATCTTGTTTTAGCAAACATAAATAACCAAAAAGTGTTTCAATCATTTGCTATCGTGGTCAAAATTTTCCACGTTTCGATGAAGGATTTTTTTCAATCTATATGGTTCAATAATTTTGAGCGTAAGATTATTGAATTTTCCTTATTGACATTTCATAGAAAAATATCCACTTTCGAGAAATTGCATAATCTAGGCATAAATATTTTTCGTCTTTTTCAGTTGAATTGTGGAGATATACGAGCTGATAATAGAAATTCGAACTCGTTTTCGTTTCCGAATCCTCGAAATTACTGAAATGTCAGTATTTTCTAGAAATGATTTGAATTTCTAGAAAAATATTCTCAAATTTTAAGATTGTTAAAAACATTTCTTCTAGGTGTAGAAGCTATTTCCGATATTTTCAGGAATAAATTGCCAAGTTTTTTTGAAACTTTTTTCAACATGTTCCCGCGATTTAATTCAAAGATTTTTGTATTGAGACTCTTAGAAGTTATTTTCAGTCCGATTTTTGAATGTATCTTTCGTGTTTAGTACGTATTTTAGGAAAGATATAACTATCAATAGAATAATTTATTTTGAGTTTGAATTCCAGCTTTCGCTGTTTCTGAACTTCATTGTATTGGAAATTTTATCATTTTCAGAGGTAAAAATAAAATTTGAAAATTCGATCGTATTGAACTAGGCATTGGCTATTCCAGAGTCTTTTAATCTGAACGTTGACAATCTTTTTTTAATCATTCAAAAGATTCATATTTTATTGACAGTAGGATGTATCTCGATAATATAATAGGTACTTTTATATCACCATTTACAAATTTAAAGTTTCACAACTTAAATTTTTTCAATAAGAAAACTTCCAAACTCTTCCATTTCAATATTAAGGCGACTCGCAACCTACTGTAGTGCGAGAGAGACGCGTAGAACGGGAACCAGTTGAAAGAAAGAAGGACGAAAAGAAAATGTCTTGCGCGAATCGTTTTCAATTTTTTCAGTTATCACACGGAAAAATTTTTTCATTGCTTTCCGTGCATATTTTCATCAACTCTAATCATCATAATTCAGGTTCGTGAGTCTATAAACTCTCCGTTACTACGAGTAAAGTAATACCCAGATCGCACTGTCGTAGATATCTTTGCGCATTGGATGCAGTATCATGATTGACCAACATCGCATCACGATTAATCAAAGATTCGTCGGCAAAATCCTACGTTTAATCGTTTACGAACGTCTAAACTGCATCATTGCACATTCATTACAACATCGATACATAGCTTCACCAAGGTCGAGCATTTAATCATCATTGAGCAATCAGCTTATCTTCTACCTTTCAATCATAGCAGAATCATTGATGCATTGACTCAAGTTTTTTTGCAAAAAGCATTGATGACGCTTTCATGCATCAAACAGAGCAACGCTTTTGTTGGCTCAATGTACATTCATAGCACACTCACAGGTTAACCGACGCATCGTTATTTTCTGATTCTCACTCTGATACACGATTTGACTTGGATTGTGCAATAAATGATATATCTTAAGTCAACAATAATCTATCTACACTAGGAATGTGCAAAGATGTATAAATGATTGATCCGGCTTTTTGTCGCAAACATGAATGACCGAAGAGTATGTGTTCAGGGTATTACTCAAAAATTTATAAATGAAAAAGTATTAATTGGATGTAAAATACATAATATTTTTTGCTGAATTTCAGGGTCAAGACAACCGTATGAACTACAAGAAAAGGATAGACACGGTCGTGTCCTGGTTCCTTGACAAAAAGAATCCCATTGATCTCTGTCTGATCTACTTTGCATACCCAGATCACATTGGTCATAAATCCGGAGTGAGTAATAAACCTATAAGGGATGCCCTCAAGCAAACGGACAGTATCACGAAATACTTGAATGGCAAATTAAAAACAGCTGGACTATTGAACAAAGTGAACGTCATTCATTTGTCCGATCATGGAATGATGAACGTCAGATACGATCACAGAATTGATATCTCGAAGTACATTGATCGGAGTGATTACGGCAAAGGGGGATCTTCTCCGAATATGCAAATTTATCCAAAACCAGGTAAGACACGGACTAAGATTTTGAAGTATCTCATTAAGAAAAAATAGGTGAAACAACAAAAGATCTATCATTTTGACATGGAAAATTGAAGTTCGTTTCGAAAATATATCTGTTCATTAATTATTAGTCTACATTTTCAAATGTAATAAATGGCTGTTTCGGAAAACGTGCTATATTAATCATCAAAGTCATCAGAGTCGGAAAATCAGTGTAGATTGTAACTGATGAACCAATTGAATTCATCAACTTTATTATTTAATTTTTCTGTTCATTAAAAGAGGAATTAAAGAGTATTTCAGACTGTTTACTTTTCCAATGAAAATTTAAAAAAAAACTCAACTTAATCTTTTTTTTTTATACAATATTAGTTTAAGTAAGATATAAACACGTGCTTTCATTGCAGGCAAGAAGGATAAAATTTACCGAGCTTTGAAAAAAGCTGCTTCCAAAACTAAGTCGTTTGACGTGTACAAGAGGAAGGATATACCAGATAGGTTTCATTACAATAATAACCCTCGTTTTGGAAGTATTTTCGTAGCAGCAAAACCTGGATACTTTTTTGGAAAACCACGCAAAAACGGTAAATATGGCATTGAGGGTAATAACTTAATTGACTCTATACCTATATATATGTATATATGTATTCTGTTTCCACTTAACTGATCGAATTTCACCAAATAAAAGGAATTGATAGAAAATTTACAAATAACATTTTTAATATCAGTAAATACTTTCAGATAAAAATCATCGAAATTTTTGCACAAATTTCAAGTTTCTTGCCTAGGTTTTATTTAACTCTAAATTTCAAAATAACGTTACGATGCGCACCATATAAAAAGGATTGTCATTTTTTAAATCATCATCTGGTGTAAATTGAATAAACAAAAATCAGTTCTGCAAGTATTTTTGATACAATGATCATTTTGCAAGTATTTTTTTGAAAAATATTATTGTTCAAAAAATATAGTTTCAAGATTGTGTTGTGTAGAAAAAAAATGCAACTTTTCGTAAAATTTTTTGTGTTGCAGTTAAAGCTTCTACCGAATTCGGGGTTCACGGTTACGACAACCTACTACCAAAAATGCAAGCGATGTTTTTCGCATATGGACCTGCATTCAAACACAACTGCAAAGTTCCGACTTTCAATAACATCGATCTTTATCCCTTATTTTGTAAAACTTGACTAAACTGAATCAATGCTTGAGAATAAAGTAAAAAATATTTGAATTACGTAACTCATCTTTTTTCGCGCGAACTTCATCGAATAAAGTAAGATTCATCAAGAATCTAAAAATCGTTTCACAATGAAAGATGTATTTTGAATATTGTATACACTGAACATCGGAAAAATAAATATCTTTTAGAATTATGACTGTGATTATTTAATGGTTATGGTAATTATATGTTTTTTCATCTTTGATTTCTGTAATGTGAACTTTGAATCAGAGCATCGCATTCCAACAATCGACATAAAAACGTAAACACCTTTCGAAATACCATAGAAAATTCTTAAAATTGTATATATTCTGACAAAAGTAGGAAAAGTAGTAAAAATCTGTGTAAAAGATAGCTTTTTCTCATGTATCATAGGTATAAGACAATTTCAAAATTTATTCAACTTCATTAAACTTCCAGTTCTAAAGCATTGGATTCTAAATATCTATAAAAATGTCGTAAGTTACAAAAACTTTTGATTGAGCGATGAATTTTGATTGTGCAATGAATCGTAGATTTGACAGTAAAATCCTTATAATGGGAATATGCAAAGATGTAAAAATGATTGATACATCTTGTTGTCGAAAATACGAATGACCGAAAAGTGTGCTTATCATTTGCTTTCGGGCTACTATATAAAATAGCTAGAACAACTATTTAATTTGCAGGAAATCTAACCTAACATAGCTACCAAACTAACATAGTTGAAATGAGTTAGATCATCAATTCTTTCTTTAAATAACTTAACTTTTTTCCATGAAACTATAACACACTCCTCGTCAATCTTTTCCATACAAACGAACCCTCAGCTTCGGAAAATTGTTTAAAAGCGTCCTAAAAAGCAGCCGATGAAAATACACGAAAGAAGCAAAAGGATAAAAAAAGGGACCCTGTGTACAAAAACGCGCGTTTGTCGAGGTACTTTAAAAACGATTTCGAATCGAGTGTAAAGTCGAGAGCATCGGCAGAGACGGAGTGAAGAGTGAAGACTCGTGAAAGCTTCCGGGACGACAAATTGGCGTGAAAACGCATTTGGCGGAGGCCACGCTACTGCAGCGTTCGGTAATATCAAACATTTAGGTAGCTTGTGAAAGCGCGACTCGCGGTGCCGGGATTCGGCTAAATACACTCACTCGCCGAAGCTATCATTCCGCGCCATCGCCTGGGAAGAATAGCGCTAATGAGGCGATTCCCTATATTTCATAGACGGCCTCAATTCATTTGTCGACACTAGCATCGGTCCATTACTTTTCATGTTAATTCAAATAGCTCTGTCAAACGGTATGAAAAAAAATTCAATGGTTGTACATCAAATCGGAGCCTTTTAAAATTTGCAGCCAAAATGCTAAGTAGCGATTAGTAATTCCGTAAAAAAATACATATATTGAATTTATTGCTACATTTTTATAATATAATTCTGACTTCTTCACTTCAGTAAGAATTTTACCTAATACGATATTCAGGGTTTCCAGCCTCCGGGAGATCCGGGAAATCCTGGAGTTCTATACTTGAATTTTTATCTGCCGGAAAAATTAGGGGATTCTACTTGAATTTTTCGAAACCTCCGTGAATTTTTCCTGGCTTAAGTAATGCGTATTAAAACTTTAAATTTACACGCAAAAAGTAGATGGAAGATTGTTCGGCACATACAAAATGGCTGAAAAAACTTTCCACACGTTTCCATTGCAGTGTTTTCCATCATCAAAAAAAATTTCGTTACATCAAATTCTAAAAATCCAAGTAGTGATCCACAAGAGAACTAGAAAATTGTACAAAATGTGATAACCCTAGTAGCACAGAATATTCTATAAATATTCTAGGAATATTACCGAAAATATTCTCAGAATATCCCTTATGTCCGAGTAGTGTCCCATAAGATCAATGTTAAAGAGAACATTCTAAGAATATTCTCTTTAAAATTGATCTTATGGGGCACTACTCGGGTATAAGGGATATTCTGAGAATATTTTCGGTAATATTCCTAGAATATTTATAGAATATTCTGTGCTAGTAGGGATGTAAAAAAATGCAAAATAGTAATAATGTATTTAAAAAGTAGAGAATTAAACCGAATTTTATGATTGTTGACAAATATGGGAAGAAGTATCGATACCAGATATCTTTTAAATACTCTAATTAGTTTCATTAAATTTTGATTAAAAAAAAATTTCATAAATACGAAAAAGTACTAAAAACACTAGAGATTTATAAACAACCAATATCTATGTTGATAAAGCTTCTTTGAAAATTCAAAAATTACTAAAAAATCTATACAACTTGAAATCTTAGAGTATCTGATTCTAAAAATTCTACAGAAATCCACGAAAATATCAGAAAAACCTTTGAATCGTAGGTATATATATTGAAATAGTACAAAAAATACTGAAAGTGCTAGAAATCTATGAAACTTCAAAGTTAGGAGCATCATATTCTGAAAATCTACATAGTCATCCATAATAATATGAGAAATCTATAAAAATCCTACAAATTGCTACATAGATTTGTAAATGCTGAAAAATACTAAAGACTGATAATAATAGAAATCTATGAAATACTGAAATTCTATGTAGAAATTATTTTCTGAAAAATCTATAAAAAAATCGGAAATTCCGTAAACTTTAGCTTCGAGAGCACAAAATTCTAGAAATCTTTACAATTTATAAAAATACTAAAAACACTCGGAATCCATAAAATACTCACAATCTACACAGAGGCTACTTTCTTAAAAAAATATAAAATTATACGATAAAATAATAGACAATAAACGAAAAAAAAATTTGTATAATAAAAAAGTATCATTACTTTTTATAAATAATTACGTTACAGTGTGTTTTGTTACACTTATGGTTTGTTTTCTCTATAGAATATTCAATACAAATAATGTGAGAAAGTCACCTGGGAAATATCCGCGAATTCTGTTTCTGGAAATAACTGGATACCCTGGATATTACTATCTGAGAGAGAGTCTTCAAACTCCATTGTTATCGTTCTCGCAATCACGAGTTTCTCTAGACGTTTTTCAAAATGCTTTCCATAATTTTAAACCAACTTATGAATAAATTATACGAAACGCTCCGGCAGAATTAATGGGAACGTTTTCTCGCTCGTTTCAAGTCGGGGCGACATGAAAAGCAGGGAGGAAGAATCGATAAGTTGCTCTTGGGAGCAAGTTATGATAATACCAACTTATTGAAATGCTCGTTACGTAAGGATATTTTACGCCTGGCAAAGTTTCTGCGGCGCAGGAAACGGATGACTCGTGATCCGTCTTTAAACGTCCTGGCAACGTTCTGATTTGATTTTCTTAGCCAAAAGCGCCGGCGTCTTATTAAGCCGCTGCAACGAACGACGGATATCCCGTGGGATTTTTAGAAAGGCTCCATCCTTGAAGATGTAATCAAGTACGAAACGACCCGGGATTAATATTTTCTCTACCGCCCTCACCATAATGTTTGTTCCGACTCGAATGTAAACAATGGCCGTGTACTCATAAATTTAAGCAATTTTTAAATATTTCAGGAACATAGTGAAAGTATCTCAAGTAGAATGTCTTGTAGAATATACGGTATTTTTCCAGGGCTGGATTTAGCAATTTGGCGCTCCTAGGCAGTTTCAAAAATTGCACCCCTCCCCCTACGCCCATCTTCTCCGAAGAAAAAAAATTACAAGTTCAGTAAATTGGAGGATTCTATGAATTCCGAGTCTTCTGTATGAATTTACAAAAATTACAGAAGAGGAAAAATATTGAAAAATCGTAAGTATGTCGAAAATTGAAACATTTGGTGATTCAGATGTTTTATATAAAAAAGTGATTTCAGTTAACAACAAAACAAACCTAACAAAAAGAATTCTTCGTCATTACGAGGATTTCACAGATGTTTCGGATTCAAATAAAATTTCCTAAAACTCAAAGCCAGCTAGCAAAAAATACGTCAGTTTTTAATGAAGACGCAAAATGGCGCGTTGGTCCCTCATGTGTGCCCGGTGGAATAGACGTCAAACAAACAACCGGCAATTAAATGCAAATACGGCTAATGTAGCTCGGAGCTGCAAGTCACCATGTTCGTTATGACACGAAGATTCGCCGAGCGCCATGTTGTTTCTCCGTACACATGTTGGTGCTGGTCGATATAAATGGACCAAGTTTGGATCCCTTCAACATATAGCGGTGTTTTTCACCTTGGAAATGATCGAATCTTAAGCCAACCTCTTCATCTTTGTAAATTATTCAGAATATTTAACCACATTTTGATTTCTTCGAAACTAAGTGTGATAAAAATCACTATCCTGCACTGAGAAAAAACCTAGTAATTCGTACTATATTCTAGGAAAGTTTATAATATTTTTCAAATTTTGCATATATTTTAGTACGTTAAGCCATAAATAAATTCATTTTTACCATGCACTATAGTAAAACGTCAAATATCGCAATTGTATTCGTTTACTTCGGTAAATATAAGTTACTCGTATACAAGATATGGTAAATTACTTTACATGATAGTAAATTTTACATTTTATCATAAGTATCACTGTATTGTATATGCCAACGACTACATTACGAATATTTTGAAAAATACAATACTGTATGTAGTAAAATTTTCTACAGAATAAAAAAAAGGTCATCAAATTTCGGTAGAGGTATATTAAAAAGCATTATAACTCATACGACTAGAATCTTACCTCAGATTTTCTACTATTATTTTATATAGTTTTATCGTTTTCTATTAAACAGATCTTACAGAAAATGTAAATTGGTGAAATCTGTATTATTTATTCATTTAAGAAATTCGGGAGAAATCAGTGATATAGTCAGTGACGAAAAAATCAATTCTTAATAGAATGACCTTTTAACTACATGTCATAAAAGAAGAATATTGAAAATTTGTATTTGTATGCTTACATACAATAAACAATTTTCTATTGTGAATAATTAACTTATACCTCAAACTTGTCGAAAAAAAGTCGAAATCAAATAGCAGTAATTGAAAAAAAATGTAAGGTATCAAACTAACCAACGCTATCTCATTGATTAAAAAGATCATCTCTAGTCCGCAAAAAAACGAAGTCACGAGTGTTTGATTAGTGTACGGTACATATGAGGAGCCACTGTGTACTCCCAAAGGCTACATAATCCCTCCTTTTGAAATATATCATCGTCCAGGGAAAACTACATAATAGTTGCGGTGACTCCCGAGAACTAAAGACGTGTTTTAGGGTCTTCCTTTTCACGCTGGATGCGTACATACACAAATCCCCACGACCTTTTTTCTGTACGGCTGTGAACTCAGTTATACGTATACTCTCTTTTCTCTATGTTGCTAAATATATTAAACCACACAGAATTGTATATAACGGAACACATTATTTTCCGTTAAAAAAAGAAATTGAAATAAATTTTATTTATTTTAAATAAATTTATTTATTTATTGAAATAATTTAATAAAATAATAATATTAAACGTTATTGTGATTTCGTTGACAAGATTATTTTAGAATTTTCTCATGTAATTAAAATATCAGAATCCCAAATTTTTCTGATCTTGAAATTTTAAATTTGTCATTAATCGCATAACTATTGTTATATTATTTAATTATTATCTTTTTTACTTTAATTTTGTAGAAAGTAAAGAAAAATATTCGCCAGAAAAAATTATTGACATTGAAGATTAAGAACGATTGATTTTCAATTAATCGATAGTATGAAGGTGAATTTTTCATTGAAATATTATTTCAATAATAAAATTCATTTTAATAATAAAACGAAGGTACTGCAATATTCTTCATTTTTAAATTATTTCAAAATTGTATTGATAACCCCAACGATTTCAACCATTTTCAATTTCAAATCTTGTTAGCGAAGACGAATGAAGATGAAAAAAGGTGAAATAAATTCGGGCTTCAACTTCATTTCACTTGCAAAACAAGAAAAAACGCTAATAACTACATATTTTGAAATCAAAATGAAGTCGAAAACATACTCAAAGAAATTGAAATGCATTCGAGTTTTCGACTTGGAAAATACGTTAATAATAAAATAATAAATAAAAGAAATAATATCATTTTATAATAAAATAAAAATACTGTAATAAAATAAATTGAAAATAAATAAAAATAAAAAAATTAATTAAATAAGAAAACTTGGGAATATATTAACTTTCTACTAGGTTTTTTCCTCAGTGTAGTCAGATACGGATTTTTCCATGCATTGTAAAAAATAATTCGTGAAATTAATACTTTCTACGTAGCTCAAACTGGGGCCTACTTAAAAAGTAGTATTTTTACTAGACGTTGGTAAAACTACACTGAGTTTAGTAGTATATTCAGTATTATAATAATATTACGTATACTAATAGCTGATTTAATTACCAATTCTAAGTAAAAATACGACAGATAGTATTTTCACTACTTTAAAAGTAAGTCCCAGTTTTAGCTTAGTAAAAAGTAACAATTTTACAAGGGCGATGTAAATTTACCATCGTGCAGGTGCATTTACATCATACATTGAAGTTTTTTTTACGATCCTCTAGTTATTTTACAAATAAATCATTAAATTTACAACTTTAAACAGAGTAAAATTTAACTATAGTCTAATAAAACTACAGACTATTATTTAGTAGTAATTTTACGAATGATTTTTTTGTATACACTATTAAAAATTTTTGTCTTAAATTTAAGAAAAACTGTACAACGCCCATTACACATACACTGTATTAATAATGCATTAAAAGTATACAAAATATATATACGCTGGTATAACTTTAATATACTTGTGTCTTAAATTTAATACATCTTGTGTTTTTGAAATTGCACATGAAATCAATACATATTTACATAAAACCTGTGACATCAATTCAATTCATAATTGTGAATTGAATTTAATACATTAATGTATTAGAATCATATGAAAATATTTGAATTAAATTTGCTCCTACATTCACTTTATGCATGTAACTGAAACTGAATTTTTTTTAGATACTGGTCGCATGAAATCTAAGACAAATTTTAAGTGCTATGTGTGAAAAATGTATAAAAATCAAGTAGGTGTCTCGAGGTAATACACATTTAATAAATGTGTATTTTATTCATGTTTCAAATATCTAGTTTATAAAATTTCAGGTACATTTTAACTCATCAATTACGGAAAGTGCATTAAACTCAAGTAGGTGCCTCTAAATTATACATTTTTCAAACATGATTACCTAACGTGTACGTTTCAAATAGCTGGCTTATTAAATATCAAGTACATTTTAATACATTTTGAATAGAAAGTGTATGAGATTAGAAAAATTTTTTAACAGTGAAATGCCGGCGCCTATGCTCAGCAGAAACTTGATCTAGAGGTCCCAGGACTCCCAGGGGTGGCCGGGTACGGTTACGGAGCTCTCGCGTATCTCAGGCGAATGGTGGATATACATGGATGGGAATCGTAACCGAATCTCTTCCCCCAGACTTCTATTCTTCGCGTTCTCTTCCACAATCCTCGATCCACCAGCTCTCCCAAACTGCACCTTTATACGCGGCGCTCCTCCCTTCCGGCCGCCCCACTATAACCCTCGGGCAACCAATCCTAAGTAAAGTTTGTTACACAACTCGAAGAACTTACGAAAATGGCCCGTAGCTTTGCCAAGGTTGCCAGATTGGGTTATTCCAGCGTCTAGTGATGGAAAAAATATCAGGAACTACACGGAGAAAAATGGTTTGGTTACAGCAACCATTGATTTAGTAAAATATGACAACAAAAACTTCTGCTATAGCAACTAATGCTCAATTCCAATGACTAATACTTAAGTTGCAATAACCAATTATTTGGTTATCATACCTAAAGTTTTGGTTGTACTGGCCAAAACTTTGGTAGGCTCATATTTTACTAAATCAATGGTTGTTGTAAACGAAAATTTTTCTCCTTGTACTGATGTTTTAAGTAGTTACTGATTCAACTTTTGTAATCCAGAGTCACGCTTTTTTCATGTTCGTAATATATGTAATGGTATGGGGTTTTTGTGGTTTGAATGTCATGGAGGTTTCGAGTTTTTTTTTCTAAAATTGGTGGTTTTTTTCAAAATTCTTCAGTATTTATTAGAGATGGAAAAAATATCAGTAAGACGAAGTATGAGTAAGTATCAGTGAGATTTTGATTTTACTGATAGTCAGTGATATTTCTAGACACTATAATTTTTTGTGGCACGATTTGAGAAAAGATACCATAAGGTACCGATCGTTTAGGCACATTATCTGTCTTAAAGGCATTGGAAAGTAGACCTACACGATTTGTACCCTAAGGTATCTTTTCTCAAATCGCGTCACATTTGAGGATTTCACTGTGTGGGTACATATAAATAAAATAAGTTTAAAATTACTATACTTACATGAGAATCAGTGTGTTCAGAAATGAAACTCTCCAGTGAAAAGCGTTACTTTTCTTATTATTTATTTTTTTAATTTAATATTATTCTATTCATATCCAATTTTTCAATCCCACTGTGCATTTCTGAATCAAAAAATGTTCAATCACATGTTTATTATTTTTCATTATTAACCCTAGTAATGTTGATTCTTACTACCACCTTATTAACATTTTTATAAAGTCGATTTTATAAAATCTTTATAACGAAACTTTTTTTATTATGTGACCTTATGAAAACTTTATGAAAAAAATTTTTTTAATCAATTCTTTTTTTCGCAGTAATTCTTATACGAGGTTTGTTCAAAAAGTATCGCAAATTTTGAATTTTCGCGGGCTACGTATGTTCGATTTTTGATCTTTTGGTGGCGTTATGTTGGTACTCA
>JAPYZL010085689.1:0-10153 GCA_030522825.1 Platygaster orseoliae
ACACGTATGGATATTTTACTATATGTACGGAAAAAAATCTATACGTTATAGAGATATTTCCACTCAGTCATAGAGATTTTTCCATTCAAGTATAGAAAAATTACGATCACTTCTTACAGTGCACACACAAAGCCCGTATAAACTTGGTGCAAATGGCTGCTCGCGTTCGAGTCCATTTGCTCTGCAACGCGAAATTTCACGCGGTTTTTCGGTTTAAGTTCACGAAATTTCGGACTTTCCTAAATTCGAATGGAAACACGTCAAAATTTGGAAATGGCGGACGACGTGCCTCATTCCAAGCCGAAATACGAACTGATGAAGAAATGGATTTTTCAAACGACGCACTCGCCTAATTTTGTAAACAAAAAAAATGAGCATTTTCATGCGAGCGTGACAAACCTAAAATAAGAAAATCGGCTTGTACCAATATATAACAATTTTCAAATGCATGTGCCCAAAGTTCTAAAAGTTTATGAAATAAACGAAAACAAAAAAAAACATTGATTTTTTATTTTCACTCAAAGAAAAAGTGTAAGATAGTGAGTAACGTTGGATAATATTTGTTACATATGAATAATTATGAACTATTTTCGAAAAATTTATTCATCATTTGATAATAGTTATTTATTAATCAATTTGAAATTGAATTTGATGAAATTCAATAACTTTAATGCATTATATTGAAAAAAATTGAATCATCAAATGAATTAAATTAAGGGATTTATTGTTTAAATGCATTAAAGTATAATAATTGTATTATTTGATTTAATTGGGCATTATGTTTCGAAACTTATTCGTTAAAACTTAAAAAATTAATAACGTTGGATGATATTTGTTACGTATTATAACGTAATAATTACGTCCTAATTATCCATTACTCAATGAAAGATAATGGAAACATTTTTTTTGTTTTCGTTTCATTTTAAAGGTCTAGAACTTCAGAAATAACAACAAAAATTGAAAATGATTTTAAAACATCAAAACGCCATGAGTTGTAAATAATTCTATGAAATTCGAAAAATTGGCAAAACTATAGGAACCGTGTAATATTCAAATTTTTCAGTAGGTATATCAATTTCAATTCAAAACTCCTGTAAATATTGATATACTTCGGAAATCGATGAATTTTCGCGTAAATATTTTTGAATTTTGAATTTTTAAATTTTCACTCAAAAAAAAAAATGGAAGATAGTTAGTAACGTTGAAAAATATTTGTTACATACAAATAATTATTCATTACTCTATGAAAGATAATGGCAACAGTTTTTTTTGTTTTCGTTTTTTTTTTAAACGTTTGGAACTTCAAAAACATTGACAAACTTTGAAATGATCAAAAAATACGGAAAATCTCCAAATTGCAAAAAAAATTCAAAAACATCAAAACACTATTAGTTGTCAATAATTCTATGAAATTCAAAAAATTAGCAGAACTATAGGAACCGTGTGATATCGTTAAAACTTTTCATTGAAATATCAATTTTAATTAAAAATTTCAAATATATTGATATATTTCATAAATTTTTTTGTCTATTTCACCTACATAATTTTGATGTCACTGTATAGTTCAAGAAAATGCAGGGATGATAAAAAACGATTTTAAATTTTTTATAAATATCTAAAAAACATGTACCTAAAGTTCTAAACGTTTATGAAATACACGAAAACGAAAAAAAAATTAATTCACCATTTTCACTTAAAGAAAAAGTGGAAATAGTTGGTAACGTTGAATATTTGTTAAATGTGGATAAATTATTCTTTTCTCTGTCGAAGGTAATAGCAGCAATTTTTTTGTTTTCATTTATACTCTTAAACGTTTGGAACTTCAAAAATTAGAATTCAACAACTCAAAGGAATAAAAAATCAAAGTATCGACCGATTTTCATTTCAATCGCTGTAAATTCCATATTATGAAGTTTTGAAGGGATAAATAACAAATGAAAAATATTCGAAATTTTATTCTCCATATTCAATTTTTTTTATTCTTTTTACTGATTATCATCCTCAAAAACGACGAACCTGAAATGATAAAATCTGCTTCGTGCGCATAATAATTATAAACATAACATAATAATATAATTTTTTTTCAGAATAGCTCCGTTGTATTTATTCATCATTTTCTTTAATGCAACACTTTTTCCATACACTGGCACTGGTCCAAGCTGGTGGTTGGTTCAACGCAATTATCGAGTATGCAGAACTGAATGGTGGAAGAATATTTTGTTTATCAATAATTACGTCAACTCTGGCCAATGGGTGAGAAAGAATTTTCTGATTTTATAACATAGTATCTATTTTTTATGATATTCGTTTATTCCTTCTCTAGAAAATTCAAAAATCATTAATTAGTTCCAAATTTCAATTTCACGGATCTATTTTCTTTTAAACACGACAAACTTTCAAGTATTTAAAAACTCTGAATAATCAGGTTTTGAATTTTTTATTACAGAATTTCAAAAAAATTACTGAATGTTTTGTACAAGATGCAACTAGAAATTCTTGATATCTTTTTGTTACAGTGCTTGTTACAAACATGGTATTTGGCGTTCGATTTTCAGTCCTACGTTCTGGGATTGTTAATTGTTTATGCGTTTTTTCGTACTAGTCGCAAAATAGGATATTCATTATTAGCGTTGGTAACATTTATTTCAGTGGCCTTACCTTTCTATAATACATACATGAACGACATGGATCCATTTCTACTGCCCTTACCAGAGTAAGAAATTTTCTGCCTTATGATGTTCAAATTGAGTAATTAAGTTATAAGTATTTTGGAAATTTGAAGAGAAACAAAAATTACACAAAAAATTGCCCGAACAAAATTAAGCAAATATTACAAAATTAAAAATGACAAAACAAGTAATAAATTAAAAATAAAAAAGTGTATACTTAAATTAACTAAAAAACGTATAATAACGAATCAAAAGTAAATTGTAACTAATTAAAACGAAATTAAATCGTAATAAATAATAATTTGTATTCAAAAGTTATAAAATATTAGATTAGAATAAATTTTCAATAATTTTTAAAAACTTTTCTAGTGATTAAAATAAAAATCTGTGTCATTTTTGTAGTCATCGTCTTCTTTTCGAATCGTCGTATTTCATGGAGTGTTACGTTATAACACATTTACGATTCTCACCCTATGTAATTGGCATAATTACAGGAGCGATTTTGTACGATTGCAAGAACGTTAAATTGAAAGTACCAAAGGTAAATTAACATTAAGGGTACTTATTTAAATAAAATTAAGCAATCAGTTTCATACGAAAAATCAAAAGATCAAAAATCAACAGTGGTAAAAGAACGCTTTTTTCTCACGACGTAAAAAATTTAAGAAAAAATTTTTTATAAACTTCCTGTGAATTCATTTCCGATATTTTGATGATTTTCGTAACATTTTTCAACATTTCATTGTTTTATGAGAAAAAATAATGAAATTCACGATCGCATATAAACAAGGAAAAAAAAATCTGAACAACGATTTGCAATAATTTCCGAAATTTGACGAAATAAAATTGTACATATTTTACAAACGTTTTTGTAATCTGCAAAATTTCATCAATGTTTTTTAGGTACTAGGGAATATATTGTTAATTTTCCTGGATTTTGGCGTTGGATTATTAACGCAAATTTACGGATTCAAGTATTTCGATCCGAATATAAAAACGAGTACTGTAGAAAGAGCTTTATATGAAAGTCTTTGTCATGGAGTTTATGCTCTAGGATTTCTTTCAAGTATCATAATGGTGACAATTTGTCAAGGTTTTGGTAAGAGTTCTTACAAATTCTTGCAGTTTCCAATTTAAACAATATTTTTTGCTTTTTTCACACGTATCTCGAAATTATTTCCAATTACTATAGACCAAAATAACATTTATGCCAAATAATTAAAATTTTTTTTCTTTAATGTCACTTTTAAAACCGATCAAGTATTTATTAAATAATAAACACTTGAAATTATTCAAAGTATGATGTTTTATATAATAAAAACAAAACTTCATTGATTCACGAATCTTTTTATTATTTGAAAAATAAGAAAAATTAAATCCTGAAAAAACGCAGAAAAATTAACTTTTTATGTTGATTGCCAATTATTGTTGTTGTTCCTTCAAGTTATTATTACAACATTTCAGATATTTGGTTCACGATATTTGCTGGGAAATGGATGCAGCCATTGAGCAAATTAACATATTGTGTTTATTTAATTCATTGGACGTACTTTTTATTCGTTACTGGTTCGGCTAGGAAGGGCGAAGTTTGTTCTTTCTCTGGTTCGGTGAGCACTCTCTAACATCGTAAAAAACAATAACAAATTTGTTGAAAACTACACTTTGAAATAACAATAATGGAATTTAAAATAATTAATATCCTAATTACTTTAATTATATAATTTTTTTGTCAATTCATCATATTAATTTACTTAAAATATTATACTCATAATTCAAATTATTTATTTATTTTTTAGCAACTTGTGCTTAATGAAAAATATTTTCAGTTCGTTCAACTCGTCAGTGATTCCGTGATTTTATTTACAATGGCTTTCCTTATTGTCGTCACTGTCGAAGAACCTTTCAGGAAAATCGGAAAATTACTTTTACTTGGCAACCCCAAGGGAGGGAAAACCACGTAAGTTTCAATAATAATTGCAAATTAAAGATTCTTGTACTCGACAATTATTATCGACACTGATGCTGTGATTTTTTTTCAGTATCACTGATGAGAAGAAAGAAAAAAAACTCAACTGAAATGTAAATGATTCAAAAACAGTTGCAATAATCAGTTTGCACCGAAAAATGTTTTTTTGAATATCCAAAAAAAGGACGTGAAACTTCAGAAATACTTTGAGGATGAATTTTTAAGAAAATTGAAACAACTTTGAATTTGTGCAATGACATTTGAAATTCGTGGTGTTTTAATTTTTAAAACAGAAGTTTTGTACGTCAGCTTTCAATTTGCTAAATATTTGAGAAATTGAGAAATATCAACAATATTCGAAACTGTACACAAATAGATTAAAATCTGATAATAAACGAAAAAAAACTTTAACAATCAAATAAACAATGATAAGTAATATATATTTAACATCTGAACTTAATTACGTAATAATTTGATTCTAAATTTCGATTGATAGTGAAAAATTTGTTTAAATTTCGACAGAAATTTTGAGTAACTTTGATTTATTATACAGTACCTTTTGTGATGTATTGTTGTACTTCTTCATTGCCAGGGCCTGTAAATCTTTAAAAAATTTTTCACAAATCATTTTTTCTAAAAAAATGAATTTTATAAAATGTTCTAAAGTAATAAATCCATATAACACAAATCAGAAGAAACGAAACTTCTAAAACCATTTTCCAAAAAAAAAAAAAAAAATCTCCAAAATCCAAATCAAAAAAATTCTCCGAAAAGAAAAAAAAACTGAACTCGATAAAATGAAATAATTACACATCATAGTATCATAATGAAATGAAGAAATTTCATAGTAATCTTTGAGAATTTTATTGAGTTTACAATAGTGATGATTTCAATTGATACAATAATTTATTTCATTGTATACCGCTGTGTCGAGACCAAACGCCAACTCTTTCAACTTCAAATGTTGTAACTATACTCTTATTTTCAATAGTTGATTATTCGCAAATTTCAATATATCGCATCTTTTATTCGCAACATTCGATTTAGAAAGAACCAGTGTGTTGGGCCCCCTTCCCCTCCTTCCCCGCCATTATTTTTTCCCAAATTCCTCAAGCATTCGATATTAGATCAAAGGAGCTCAAAAAATATCAATCGCGAAAAACGAATAGCACATTTACCAAGTTATTTGGAAAAAATTTCCTAGTTTTTTTCGCATTGCTGAAAAAGAATGACTTGACCCCTTTTGACCTTGAACTTTTCGTATACTTTCATTCACCGAATAAATGTTTTCCCATTGGGTGAAAATTTTGAGTCAACACGCGGAAAAATTTTGCGAATGAGAGGAATACGAATGCATAGTCTACTACGGCTTTTTTTCATCTTTTTTTCACATTCACTCGCACCGGTTTTCCTTGTTAGATAATTGTTGTTGTTGTTGTTTTTTTTTCGTATACTAGCTGTGCCAAACGCACTTGTACTAGTCGCTAAAGGCGGATTTTCCGGCCGAAGTAACACTGCTTTTTTCACCTTTCGATAATTTCCTCTCGGGAAGCATGATTCCTCTTTGATTTTCCTGAGAACCCTCGAGGATAAATATTTATTGCACTGCCCCAATTCGGTTCACTTCTCCGCGATTTTGGAAACAAGATTTTTTGTTTTTGAGTAAAAATGAGCCATTTGGTGGATACTTTTTGTTTGTTTTTGTGGATATTCCGATTTGGTCGATAATTTAAAGATAATTATATTCAAGAATTAAATAACGAATTCAATTCTTTAATTTAAAAAAAAGTTTCAAATTCAGTTCATTTATTGTATTTTTTATAACGTTTTTTGAGTCACGAATTGAGAAACGATTTGAAAAAAAAATTTGTTTAAAATTTCAAATTTTATTACATTAATTTGAAAAAATTTAGGTACGATGTCGAAAAATTATCATTTAAATTATGAATACTCCGACTTGGTCGATTTAAAGCTTATTATATCCAAGAATTTAATTACAAATTCGATTCTTAAATTTTGAAAGAAATTTCAAATTTTGTTAATTTATTTGGTATTTTTATCACATTTTTTGAGTCACGAATTGAGAAACGATATGAAAAAAAATTTTGTTGGAAATTTCAAATTTTATTACATTAATTTGAAAAAATTTTGGTACGTATCTCGAAAAATTTTTATTTAAATTATGGATGCTTAGACTTGGTCAATTATTTGAAGCTTATTATATTTTATATTTGAATTCATTAATTTTTGAAGTACATTTTGAAGACCTGGAAGTCAAAATCGGCTAACCCTCAACTGTCGTAAGGCTCATTTGTTCTTCTAAAGTTACAAGAAATGAGCTTTATGGAAGTTGAGGGTTAGCCGATTTTGACTTCCAGGTCTTCATTTCAAGTTCAGTTAATTTATTTTGTACTTTTGTTTAAAATTTTGAATTTCATTACATTCATCTGGAAAAAGTTCGACACATATTTTGGAAAACTTTAAATGAAATTACTAAGGAATGGGTTTCAAAAATACTGAAATTTTGGAAATTAGCTAATAACTTTAGAATTTTTTTGTTCTTTCAGCAAAATTTAGAAACACATTACTAATTTAAGTTTGAATACTTTTAAATGGCCATCAATTGAGATTTTAAAAATTATTTTTAACTTTTCTGAAATCGTGAGTTTCGTTAAACAAATTTTTTGTTTGAAAGTTAAATAGTATAACAAAGTTTAAAATATGTTGAAAATTTTGAATTTTTTCGCTTTCCCTAAAAATCAATTTACTCAAATTTGAGCTCAAAAATAAAAATACTAGGAATGTCAAATACTATTTTATTATGCATATTCAAAATAATATACAGAAAATTTCTGTTAAAATATCAAAAAACGTAAATCTTGAATATTAAATCAAAATTTTTTTCATTTTTGATATTTTTCGCATTTCTCAAGACATACTGTAATTTCCGATTATTAACAATATATTTCTTTTCAATTCAATCAAATAACTCGTAAACGACTTTCGAAAATGTTTTAATTTTGAAATTTAGTTCATACCTGTCAGATTTTTTTGTTCTTTTTGTCAAGTTTAGAATCGCAAATTTGAGTTCAAAATGACTATAAAACGTTAAATTTTAATGAATATTTTTCGTTTTTACATTACCTAAATTTCAAGTTCAAAAGTTACTTAATAAAATAACTCGAAATTATAAATTATTCGAAAATTACTGGAAATTACAAATTCTGTCAAACTATGCATATTCAAAATTGATACACAAAAAATTCTTGTACACTCAATCAGAATTTTTTCGTTTTCCTCATTTACCCCATTTCTCAAAATATTTCTCTTGAATTCACGATGACTCATTTTCACGAAAAAGCCTCGTAATTTTTTCTCTCTCTCTCTTTCTTAAAAAATTATAAAAACAAGACCCTGATTCCATATTATAAATCCAAAAGAATTATCGAAAGGAGTCACGCTGTCTTCGGACTTGAAAACCGCCAGCGACGCATTATTAACAATATAATAATTAACCACCTAATTTTTCGCGCGAATCTCGCATCAGCAGCAAATCGAGATTCTCATTAGAACACAACAAAACCAATCATAATAATCGATCGAATCCAAAATTTCCCAACGCCGTGACCTTCTCAAAAATGATTGAAATCATACATTTTTCGCAATGATACACAATAAAGGCAATAATACAAGTTGCGTGAATGCTTTTCCATAGTATTAAACCGTTATTAGCCATGTCCTTATTCGTTAAGTTTGTCTAAAGACTATCATCTTTTTTTTTCACCATAATAATTCTATGCGTATAGCTATAATATATATTTTCATGTTGAAAAATCGTATACATCATCAGTTACGTCAAGTCTAAAGTAGTTAAGCAAAGACGATTCTGCCACCAAAGTAAAATCCTCATTCAAACAATTTCCTTTCCAGAAGAACAAATTATGTACACTCTAAAAAATTGTGGGATTTTCGGAAAATTCGGAAAAATGACAAATTTCAAGCTGACATAACTAAGCCAGAATTGACTTTGCTTACCTACTATCATAGGACTTGATTTTCTTATTCCTCTCCAAATTTCAAGTTGAGTTATTTTTATTAATGTTTTTCTTTCTCCGGCGGCTTTTTCGTTGAACCTTTCGGTATTTTTTTTTCTCACGAAAAATATTACTCGAAATAGGAAAAGCCTTTTTCGTAATCACTCTTTTTAAACGTATTTTGTTTTTTTTGTTTTTGTATTTTTTTTTTTTTTTTTTTGGAAATCGTCAAATTTAGACTTGATAGAGATTCTTTTTTATTCGTATCACTCGGATCACAGTTGCGAGGTGATCGGATTGCGCTAGCGATTCTTTTGGTATACAATGGTTTATTTATCTTTTTTTTTGTTTTGTTTTATTTTGCATCGCGTGCTTCCAGGCTTCTGTAAGAATTTCAAGGCGACAGCTCCTGAAAGCAAATCCGACATGTACACGCGCAAAGATATTTTGATGCTTTTCGAATTTGGGGTTTTTTCCGGAATTTTGTCATTTTTGTATATAATTTGCAGTATATGTTAATAATCAGTAATTTTACTGTTTGAAAAAAATAAAGTTCATATAAATACTTATTTTGATATCTCTGAACATGCAAAAAAATTCAATTATGTCCTTTTGTTATGAACAAATTTTTTTCATATAAATTCAGTAATTTAGTAAAATATACCAGTGATTTCTGCATCATTGAAAATCCGTCAAAATACATATTGAAACGAAATACATGTTGGCTACATACCCTAAAACGACTAAGCTAAAAAACAAAAAAAGAAAAAAAACAGGCACAGTCAGGGATTCGAGTCAAGGACAACGGAATAAAATGAAAATAAATTTCGATAAAAATGAACTGAAACGTTTAATAAAAATAATCCGTGCTCAACGTCGGCTCTTGTCTTTCAGTATACAGAATACAGAAGCGATACGAAATTCATCTCCTTGCTCTTCAAACAGATTATACAGTCACATGCACGCATCCTTCAATACGTTCGTTTTTTTTTGTTATTTTTAAATGACGATTTCCGTCAACTCTCGTTTTCAACAAAAAGCCCAACAATCATCCCGTACAGGTGCGTAGGCAGAGAGGGGTTTTGGGGGTTCAAAAAAAAAACACAGAAATAATGTAGTTAAAGATCAAGAAACACAAACAATAACAAAACAATGCATTGACTTTGTGATGATGATTTTTAAAAATGATAAAAAATTTACTTACTGAAATCTGGAGAACGAAATGAATGGTTTTCTGTTAGTTCTCAAATTTCAGTAGAAATCAAAATTCTTAATTTCAGTAACTCAAAAATAACAGTGATCCTGGCTTCAGAAGAGTTATAATTATAAATTTTTGGCTAGGATAACGAAGAAAAAATTAATTTGAAAATTGTTTCAACCCAATGGTTATTAAGGGGGTCTTCTACCTTGTGGCCTCGTTTTTGATACTGTTTTTTGACAATGGATTGTAGGGGAACCAATAATGCAATCAAGGTGCGGTTTTT
>JAPYZL010085796.1:0-15000 GCA_030522825.1 Platygaster orseoliae
GAAATCTTGCCAAGAATGATTTTCAAAGGTCAACTTCAAGCCCTCATAACAACAACAATTTTCAACTTTTTTTTTGAAATCCAAGTTTTTTGTAAAGTTCGAATCCCGCAATAAACACAAAATAAAACAATATCCATTGCGTATTTATTTTTATGTATTAAAATTTATATTGAAATAATGAACGATTATCGCGTGAAAAACCGGAATACCCTCTTAAGTAAAAGTTATATACCAACAATTTTATACGATGCAAAAACATTTACACTTTGGGAGAATGAAAAAATACAGTCTATAGCAGTTTTTGAGTTTTTTTAGATAATATATAAAAAAACTCAAAAACTGCTGTAAAAACTAACTTATTACTACGATTGTTTGTGCTTCGCAAAATGTTTTGATATTCTCAGATTTATAAAAACCGTAAAAAATGTTTCTAATTGTTTATCTTCTATTGTATGATAAAATTATACACAAAAACACCAGAATTAATTAGACGAGTTAATGATCAAATTAGAAATTACATCGGATAAATTATAAATAAAAATGGCTACTATATTTTCCATAAAAAATTAAATGTTTACGACCTGCGACATGCTTAAAAATTTTATTGGTTTACTTTACATTTTAAAATCGTTATTCTTAAATAAGTTCTGAGAATTCTGAGTATCACATAAATGATAAAAAATTTTTAAATTTTTAAGCATTTCTTTTTAAACTCATTCATAAATCATCCTGAAACTAAACCAAAAATTGAAACTTATGTGGTTGAAGTATACCTATAAATCTTTTCGAAATCATATGCAAAAATACAAAGTTTCTTTGATGACTATTGAAATTTTCCCAACTGCTGAACTTTGTCAAAATTCTATCAATTTTCATAAAATGCCAGGCAATGAATTTTTTTCCAGAATTTCAAAGATTTTTTAAGCAAAAACTGTCAATTTTTTCATAATGTTTGATGATGACGATTTTTTAGATTTTTGATAATTTTTCTATAGAGCGAACCTTAAGAAATTTTCCAACATACTTTTTCAAGAGAATGACATAATTCAAAATTCAATTTTCGACGTTAACCATAATTATTGGGGGGTCAAAAGGCATTGCTTGCCCCCCCCAAGAAAATTGGGGGGGGCAGTTGACCCCCCTGCCCCCCCCTGTTCCGGCGCCATCGCACACTTGTTCCGTGATGAAGTATTTTTTAAATTTCTTTTTGAATGTGATGTTGCTCCAAGAGATCTATTCAATCAAACTTAAAAACTTATTTGTACATTTTTATAAAGAAATTACCTTGAAAGAGCAAATCATGATAAATTTTACACACACACAAATTTGTTACCATAACTTATATTCATAAATGTACATATACATTTTTACAAAAACGTCACGTATAAATACTAGGTAAACAATTTTGCAAAGAAGTCATGTTGAAATCTTAATTAAATCAAACATAAAAATGTCATACACATTCTTACAAAAAGTCACATATAGAGAGCAGTTTATGTAAATAATGATTAATTTTAAACAGAGTAAATTATGATAAATTTTAACACATAAATGTTAAGTTTTTTCATAAACGGTAAGTTTAAAAATATTTATAAATATTTTTGCAAAAATGTTTTTCATGCACAAATATATCAAGTAGAAAATATCTTCTTCATCAAAGTCATTCTTTGATTTAAAGAGATATAATTTGCGATTTCTATCAGATGCAGAAAGATACAAATCCCACAAAAAAACATTTTCCAATGAAAATGTGTGAGGTGAGGACTTTTTGACATCAATCATTTTTGAAAAAATATCCAACTAAATCTCATACGTTCTGGTGAGCCAATGTAAGCATCATTTCAATTTTACACTAGGTTACACGTTTACCAAAGTTATATACATGAACACTATCATGGCCTGGCTTTTTGCCAGCAGTGTGCAATAAAGTCCTTTTTCAATTCATAATTTTCGACTCGGGCATTTCAAGTCACTCACCTGCCCGTTTTTCATGATTATTACATATGTACTATAAGACGATACCATATTGAGGAAGTTCAGAATCACTGAATGGTTCTGAATGATGTGTTTCACAAGAATTTTACACAACATTATATTTTATTTCTCCTACCTTCGAAACAATTTTTGAAATTGAGTAGTGTGGCGTGCAAGAGATGGCAGTGGCAAGTTGATATCCTACAATTGACTACAATAATAGGTATTAGTGTTGTTATGGCAGGTCTGTAGGTGGCATTGACAGTGTCCATGTTAAAAAAAATGTTGTAGGAATGAATTTGAGTAAAATTGAAATAAAGTAACACCATCACATCCCACACAGTAACTTTTTTTATTTATTACAATAAACAGTGGCGTTACAATTTTGCATAACTATGCCGTGTTTCGATGCTGTTGTCGAAATGTTTTGAACGTCAAGCATTTTGACATTCTCGTCTTTTTAAGGAAGACGAAAAGAAAAGATCTTATAAGTAAAGAATAGAAAGATCGTTATTCATCCTTATCTATATGTGAGAAAGACAAAAACTTGCGGAACACAGTGGTCACTATTCATCATCATTACTCATCCAAACTCAGAATCTTGAACCAGGCCCGTATCCAGGTTTCTTCCGTCCTTGTCGTGAGATGCTTCTAAGCGCGCAAGATTGACAAAGACACAAGGAAGGGGTCGAACCCCCTCTTTGTGTCTTTGTCAATTCTGCGCGCTCAGAGGCAACTCACGACAAGGACGGAAGAAAGCTGGATACGGGCTTGTCTTGAACTGATATATAGAACAAATCCGATTCCTCTATTTTTCTAGAAAAAACTTTTTTTTTGAAAAAACTTTTTTTCTCAGTCCTAGAACAGAAAAGTAATAAATTTTGTATGCTACAACATTGAAACCACATTCACCGTTCAAAAACAATTAATTCAATTTCTAATTTGAGGCCTGAGAAGCGTTACTTTAGTCACAATTTTAGAAAAAAATTTTTTATCGAAATTTTTTTTTGTCAAAAAACAATATCGCACCACAGCTTGTCAAAAATAATGAGCGTTAAAAGTTGACGATCATCAACGGACCAATTCCCTACAAAAATTGACGTTTTTTTCCCATGGGTATTACAGTCAAGTCCTAAACGATGAGGGTCCAAGCTAGACCACAAATTTTTTCAGGGTATACAATTTTTCAAATAGAGTCCTTCAGGATCGTTGGCTTGCGATTCTTCCCCAGAGCATTTTCGTAAGAAATCTTCACTCTCCCAGACCCAGAAAATTTAAACAATTTGTATAAACAATTTTTATCGTAATATTCCGTATTCGTAATATATGTTTGCTTTACATTATATTCCGGGTTGAGGAGAATGTAAATTCACTACAAAAAGACACAGGGGAAAAATCGCAGACCGACGCTGCTGAAGGACCCATTTTGAAAGAGGGTATATCCCGAAAAATTTAGCGTCTAGCCTGGACCCTTATCGTTTAGTGCTCGACTGTAATACCGTCGTGCTGTAATACCGTAATACTGCGTGCCTTAAAATTTCACGCAGTCACTGGGAATCCACCTGTAGAAACATCTGAATAGAAATCAGACAAATTATCCCCCATTGTGTCTTCTACACCCTGTAGAGAAATTTGAAATGATAATAAACTAGGTAGTTTATCGTGCATAGTTGAATATTCGAACTATTCGAATATTCAAATTGTCGTGCCTTAAGGTACGAATTAAAAACACTTCACTTTTTCCTATTGAAAGTATTTATTAGTTTCGTAAAACAAGTTTTAGCATTTTATAATTTCATCGGAATTTTGCTGGTGGTCTTGACCCGTCGCTATCTCAGGCGTAGATGACACGTTTCCTCGCCAGCAGCTGCTACGCTGCTGCTGCGCGAATACGTGTCCGAACAACGTGTCCGTCGACAGACGTAATCGCACGCTATTAGTCGACACTCTTGATAAGTTGTTCAGGGACGTACCACAAAAAATATACAATTTAAGTATAACTGCCTGGTCGGACGTGGGATTTCGTTGGGGTCCGAGTTGCGGCTCGAGACGTTAAGGAATGTCCGAGTTACGGCTTTCCGAGTTGCGGTTCCAAGTGCGACTATCCGAGTTGCGGCTCCGAGTGCGGTTATCCGAGTTGCGCCTTCAATTTTTTCGCAATATTTCTTATATATATAAGCAATATCCAAAAGCGCACAGATCAAACTTCCATATCAAATCAATATCGAAGATATTGATTTGATATGTAGCGATTGACACTATGTCAGCTTTCAGTATGTAGCCCGCGCGAAGCGGTGTTCATGGTATAATCAGAAAAGCAATTGTGAAAGTATCTAAATTTAAATTTCTCTTCTCATTGCTCAGTACATTTGAGAATTTTGTTTACATAGTTTTTTGAAAAAAAACTTCGTCTTCACTTTCGGTTATTGTTTGTACTTATAAGCAACACATTACACGAATGAAACGGGGTCAATTTCTTTTTTCAAGTATTGTTCAATTTTAAGTTCAATGTATCCTGTTTTCGAAATTACATTCATAACTTTGTGAACCGAATTCATTCTCGCGTATGTATCAACTTGAATATTCGTCACGCTTCCTAAAAATTCAAAGAGAATTTGAAGTTCCTATGCAGTGTTGACATTGTTATGGTCGATGGAACTTTTGATCATTGTACCGAATTCTTCACGCAAATGTTTACAGTTATTAGGTACAAGAATCAGGTTTATGTTCCTCTTGCATTTTGCGTGTTCAATGATAAGAAAGAATCATCCATTGAAATCGCTTTGACAACAATAAAAGACAAATGTTTGAAATTAGATCTCAATTTTTCTTGATGATGATGAGATTGATTGATAATGAGATGAGAAGATCGATTTTCTGCTTTGAATTTCGAATTAAAGGCTTTACATCCATTGTTCATCTTTCATACGTTGTTGTTTGAAGCTGCCCATAATGTAGGTGGAAAAATAGCATCATCGTTAATATAATTTTCAACTAAATAGTCACAAAACTGTTAAATTCGTGATTTATGAGGTTTTTCTGCCATGAATTCTAAAAAAACGTGTTTAACGTCGCTTGGGGGGAGAAAGCTCATTCCAAAACTGTAGTGCAACCATTTTCCGATTTCTGAGTTATCGTCTTTGTATTCAGAAGTAAACCCTAGCGCAGCAATCTTTCTCCACCATGATTGCCTCAAGTGAAATCTGCACCCAACTAACAAAATGCAAGAGGAACATAAATCTGATTCTTGTACCCAATAACTGTAAACATTTGCGTGAAGAATTTGGTACAATGATCAAAAATTCCATCGACCATAACGATGTCAACACTGCATAGGAACTTCAAATTACTTTTTCACATTCCCTTCATTGAATGGTCGATTTTCATCGCCTGTAAAGCAAGACGAAAGTGGCCGAAGGCAGCCGAGTAGACTTTGCATCACTGACAGAGAGGGATGAAAAGTGACCCAAGCATTTGATTGGTTGAGTAACGGGATGAAAAGTACTTCCGTATATGATTGGTCTAGAAATAGGATGAAAAGTAACCAGGGTTAAAAGAGGCACAGTTATCTTAGACCCGCGATGTATTTTTTTTCTATGTATTTACCTATATTTTTTCGAAAAAATGTTTTTTTCCAGAAAACATATTTTCTTTTTCCGAAAATTGTATTTTTTCAAGAAAATTTTCGAAATTTTTTTTCCAAAAAATTTTTTTTTCGACAAAATTTTCTATTTGATCCAAAAAAATTTTTTTTTCGAATAATTTTTTTTTCGAAAACTTTTTTTTTTTTAAACTTGTTTGCTATTTATGATCATGAAACATCCTTTAGAAATTTATTCTTACTGTTCGTGATTAGTTCAAGGGCTTGTATTGCGCACTCACTTTACAGGCTCACAAATCGACCACTCAATGAAGGGATTGTGAAAAATAGCGTGCATCACTCGGGCTACAATAACAAAAAATGCAACGCTCGGGAAGCAAAATTCATCCTTGGTTGCATTTACTGACTTTCAGCCCTCGTAATGCAAATAGCTATCACAAGAAAAGATAATAATATTGTTCGATTTATCATTTGTCAACAGAAACTTCTCGCCTTTCACAGTGTTTACATTGCTCTCATCCAAATAGCTGTGTACATCGTCCAAACATTTTAGTAACTTTGGTAGACGTTTCAATTTCACTCGATTCAAATTTTTACCTAAAATAAATAGTATACATTGTGGAAACACGTTCATTCGTATAGACTTTTCATGTTTCAGGCGCTAAAATCGTGATTTTTACCGCTTGTGTGTAATACCAAATAACGATTTTAGAACCTTCAACATGAAAAATTACCCTGCTGAAAAAATCCAATTGGATATTCCAATTGGACATTCCAATCGGAAATCCAATTGGAAATTTGGCTGGCTTGAAAAAAAGGGCGATCGAATTAGAATGTAATTCCTAACATCAAAATTTAAGATTAAAATTTAATAAGATCAAAATTTAAGTGGCTTTTAAGCATTTTTAAGCATAAGTAGGCAAAAAAAATCTCTCTCCTCGGGATTGGAACCCGTGAGTGATGGAATACAAATCCTATACGCTAACACCGTAGCCAGCGATGCTATTGTATAGGTAAAGAAAAAATGCTACTCATATACTTCTTTCATTACTGTTCAATGAAATATTCAAACCAACGATGAACGAGTTATTTTTAAGATATGTTTGATATATTTATAGTGTGGAAAATCATTTAACCGAAAACAAATCTCAAGCATTACCTGGAAAACTGGATTATCGAGTCAAAAATCCATTCTCGATCGACAATTCAGGCATTAGGTAGAAATTCCTTATTCACGATATTCGAAAAAAATGGTCAAATTCTAATATTTCATATAAATCGTGCCCGGAAAATATCACACAATGCCTACATTGTCGATCGAGAATGGATTTTTGACTCGATAATCCAGTTTTCCAGGTAATACATGAGATTTGTTTTCGGTTAAATGATTTTCCACAGTATAAATATATCAAACATATCTTTAAATTACCTCATTCATCGTTTGTTTGAATATTTTATTGAACAGTAATGTAAGAAGTTTATGAGTAGCATTTTTACTTTGCCGATACAATAGCATCGCTGGCAACGGTGTTAGCATATCAAATTTATATTGCAATACTCACAAGTTCAAATCCCGACGGAGAGAGATTTTTTTGCCTCCTTATGCTTAAAAATGCTCAAAAGCAACTATAATTCTTAAATTTTGATGTTAGAAATTACATTCTAATTGGATCGCCATTTTTTCAAGCCGGCCAAATTTCCAATTGGAAATCCAATTGGATTTTTTCGACAGGGTATGTTCGCACCTGTGAGTAATCGTCGATTTAGGCTCAAACGATTTTACGACTCGGCTTCGCCTTGCCGTAAAAATCTCGTCTTCGCCAAAATCGACTTCTTGCTCACAGGCACGAAAATAGCTATATTCTTACTCTTACCTATGCGAGTCATGTCATGTTGTGTGATAGTTTCCAACACATTTCTGTCGTTTTGTATTACATCACGTATCATTTTCCTAGGAACGTTAAAAAAATCATGATTCGGTTGCCTTTCTATCAGGGGGTACAAGCTTACTTTTGTAAAACGCGTTGATGCTTTTTCGGAGCGCAACCAGTGAGTGAGCTGAGAGTTAAAGAGTGAGGATTCATAATCAGGGGGGGGGGGTTGGGTGCAAGGAAGGTATAGGTGACATTGGTGGAATGTTTTGGAATGTGAGGAACGAATTGGGATGTTAGAAATTTTAGAAACCTAAGAAAATATTATAGAAAAGAAAAATAGTTTCTCATAGATGAAAGTTTTTTTGATCAGTAATAGAAAAAAAAATATTATCATTTATCATTTATGTTTTTTTTTGAAATCAAACACAAATAAACAATTTCAAACTTATGAATCAGGCAGAACCGGAAAAAATAGGTAAACGCAGGTAGGAAAATGCCAATGCACGTAGTTGTGGAGTCGTAGGTGGTGGTGGGAATCTGTTTATAGGCGAGGGACGTGAAGGGGACGGGGAGTGAGAATAAAAGCAGTGGGAGAAACGCTTGCACGAATTTCGTGAAGTTTGTTCCCCCTGCTTTCTATTGATGGTATTATTCACTTTTTGACGATTTATACATTGATCGCCTACGGGGTCATGGTTCGAATGTTCGTTGTCCGTCCTTGAAAATGTGCAGTCTTGCCGGATAGTATATAATTTAGCTTTGCAAATCTTGTTTGTGCAATGCCATGCAATTTCACAACTGTTCAGTAACTGTTTTTGCCGAAATTTATAATTGTCTAATACCAGTAACATTTTTCCTTTCTCGCTCAACATTTTTGTAAGTACTACCATTTTAACTGATATTGAGAGACAAAGTGATAACAGCGGTGTCTGATAATAAACTGACAATAATATACTACTGAATGATGTTAGACCATAGGTATATTATCGATATACATACATATCGACATCAACGATATTGGATACCGATTTCGATAGCTGCACTCAGAACCGCAACTCGGATAGTCGCACTTAGAGCCACAACTCGGAAAGCCACAACTCCGACATTTTAAAATCCACATTTTTGGTTGCTCGCCGCAACTCGGTATCAACCGGGATTTCGGAATGCGTTCCTTTCGCTTGACTAGATAATAGATTAGCTCAACTTTCAATTTGATCGTTTCTTTTTCGAATTATATAGTCAAGCTAAAGGGACGCATTCTGAAATCCCTTGTCCGACCGGGCAGGTATACCTATGTTTTATATATCTGAATATTCGAATAGTTTGAATAATCAAATATGCACGATAGGATAGTTAGAAGTAATTTTTGTGTTCATTTGTTTACTTGGACTTACATTAGTACATAAATGCGCATTACGACATTATCCTCCAAGTTATTTCTATCAAAGAACATATTCCGCATTAACGTGTGTAATTTAGACGATGCCCTCATATCAGAACACATATGTGGCGTGAAACGAGGAAAAGGATTTAAAGACCAAACTCGTTTGAGCCTACTTTCTAATGCCCTTGAGTCTGATAATGTGCCCAAATGAGTTTGGTCCTTAGTTTCCTTTTCTCGTTTCACACCACCCTACAAATAATGTCAACATCGACAAATATTTCAACTGTCGGGACGAAACTTAGCTTCAATAAATACGCCACAATGATACTTCAGAAACTATTGTACGAACTTAGGTACATTTGAAATAATAAAATTTGGTAATGATAAAACATACCATAAGCGTAAAACCTACTGTTTAGTTGACGAGCACGTGACAACTATGTGTCAGCATGACGACATTCACATAGACCATCCAGGGACAGTGAAGAAATCAATATTAAAAAATTATCTTCGTGTCGACTTCACGTTTGCTGTCATGATATCTAATTTGGTGCGATTTTTTAAAAAATTATTTAATTTTCGTTTTGTAGGAGTATAGTTAGCTAATTCTTTACATTTTCCTACAGTAAATCCTTTACGAAAAAAAGGAAAAAACATGAATTTTTCCAGCCCTTAATAGTGTATTTTTTGTTTCAATATATGCAGCTGTATCAAGCTCCTCTCGAACTGGTCTATTCATTTTCATCATCAATATACGCGTTCAATAGAGCAATGGTAAGGTCAGTAGGTTAGTAATAGCAAGGATTAAAGTTCCAATCCTGGTAAAGTCAATTTGCTAGGTAACAGTTTTCCATTTTAGAGTGATATAGACTCCCAAAAAAACATTTTGGATGTAAAATTTGTAGGTGAAGGCTCTCGTCTCAAAATGTTACCAACAAAAAAAAAACCCAAATCTTTCGCATGCACTCAGCAAGGGCTTAAATTCATTTGAGTGATTTATGCTTTAAAGTTGTACAAAAACATTTGTCTTATACAGGTTCTATACATTGAAATTACTACAAAATGATTCGTGCTATTTTAATTTCAGTTAATCTGGACTCGAGCATTTCCAGTCACTCACCTGCCCAGTTTTATGACTTGCAATGATGACGATCTTTGTGATGAAGACTTTGCATAAATGTTATAACTTCATAAGCCCTACCCATTTACTTCTCTTGCTTCTGGTAACTAGTGTTTACAAATACTATTTGTCGCACTGTTATTAATTGCAAATAACATACTTTATCTCTTTGCTTCTGAATTACAGTAATTCGGTAATCAATGATATTAGAATAATGATCGAAAAACGTTTGTTCTGCGTACTTTAAAGCACTTCAAAGTTATAAATGCTAAATTCGAGTTTTGTAAATATAATGATTTGTCAGTAAAACTAGGCAGGTGAGTGACTGGAAATGCTCGAGTCCAGATTTAGTAAAAGTAAAATAGTACGTATCATCTTGTCGTAATTTCAATGTATAGAACCTGTATAAGAAAAATTTTCATATAAAACTTCAAAGCATAAATTACTCAAGTGGATTAAAGCCCTCACTGAGCGCATGCGAAAGATTTGGGTTTTATTTGTTGGTAACATGTTGAGACGAAAGCCCTCACCTCCAAATTTTTCATTAAAAATGTTTTTTTGGAGGATATGAATATTTTTTGGTTAAGTTCGAAAATGTTTATAAAATTCGATGTCTGTGACAAAGTGGAAATCATCAAGTGTAAGCGCATCTTGGAGAAAGGATAAACGCTGAATTGGACAACAGTAATATTCACCATCGCTGCAGTCAAGTCAACACAACCCACGACGTACAAGCTGAAGGATTATTAATTGTAAGATCAACCCATCGATAGAAGTTTTTACGAAGAGAAACTGTCCAAAGTCAAGTATCCAGATGTATACCTCTTTGAGAAATAAGTGTTACGAAAACGTGGAAATAAGTTATTAGTAGTAGTCTGAAGTGTCAATGGAGTCCAGGTTGTTCTTCATAACTTCATAGATGTCACTGTCCTGGATTTCGTAGATTAAGCTGTCCGTATCTGTATACAATAGCTTATAGTGCAAATTTTTGTGTATGAAATTATAGTGAAAGTCATACAAACAAACTTTTGACAAGTCCAAGGCTGAAAACCCAACGTAAATTGGTTTGTTGAGTAGAACTTGAACTTGCCTCAGTATAGTGGCCACCAAATTTTCATCAAAAATTGAACGTGCTTGAAAATTTGTTTTGGCAATCAGGGCTTCAACGCCACATCTTCCATCCCAATGTGTAACAAGTTTGATGTTCACTCTGTTGCGCACGTTCTCCATTGTTTTACCAAATACTGCGTTGTTCATTAGTTTGAACAAGTTTTTTTCTAGTTCGTTGGTAGCTTTCTTCCTGAAATCACTGTTAAAGTCGATGTAAGGCTTCAACCATGGTAGCTGGTTAAATTGTACGATTCGATGAGTTTTCGTCAATATCAAGCCATTTTCAATTACCTGATGCAAGTTTCGATAGTGAATAATGTAATTTTTTTCGGTATCAGTGTTGTTAGCAGATTTTCCTCTTTCGATCCGAGTGGTGACATGTGCTCGGGGCACAACGGAAGGTCCTTGTATACATCGTGGATGGTCTCAGGGTAGTCCAAATCGACTTCAAGAATATACCTAGTGGTCGATTCCGCGCTGACGTTCCAAACGAATTTTTGATCCACTTCTTCCACCCATTTGATAAACCATAAGGTAGGTACTGGGTCATCGCCCATCCATAAATGTTGTTTACATCATAGTATTCGAGGAACTTGTCATCTTCTTCGGAGTTGTAGTTCTTCATATATTTGTTGTTCGCATGCGAATATCTGTTGCTGCACTGGCTGATCTTGCCTCTGATACCTCTTTCAACTAACATCGTCATGTCAATGCCCGTCAATAGCTCCAACTCGATGCCCGTATACTTCAGCATCGCATCCCACGTGAAGCCTGGTACTGCATAATAATGCACGGGATCCAATCCATGGACGTCGTAGCATTTGTCTCAGACATTTTCAAAGACGTTGGCAAGTAGCATTACATCAGTCTTTAAATAAAGATCTGAGTATTGGCCAAGAGTCTGGATGTTGAATGTTGACAAAACATTTTGAGTATGCGTGTAGTCCTCGTTGGAGATATTGATACCGCTGAGATGACTGTAGAACTGCTCATGGGATGGTAATTTTTCTTCATCGAGCTTTTCCCACAAATTGACGTACTCGTATGGGAAAACTCCTTTGCGTTGGAGCAGTTTGAATTGCTGTTCATCGATGTCAGGAAAATGGTTTCTTGTGAGTAGTGTGTCTTTGGTCTCTGCAATCTCTTTGAAACTCTGTTGAGTTTCTCAAATTTCGGCACATCTGTTGGCTGTACGGGTAATTTATACCGTCGAATTTCAATTTAGATTCATGCGGTTTGTATTTTGAAATACGCTGTGCATGGTATTTTGCGTGGTAAAAAGCAGAGAGGACAGCTCACTTGAAGCATTGGCTGTCATAGTTCTGTACATTTACACAAGCTTCTTTTATCTTTATTAATCGTGACAGTTCAATATAGGAGCTTCCTTTCATCGGGTTGTACTTGTTTATGTTGACTGTGAGGTTGATAAATCCTGCGTAGAGTCCATCCGGAGTTAGTGCCTTGAAAATCTTCGCTGTTGTTCACCAGGGGGTCCTTGAAGTTTTCGTTGAACCACTTGGAGAGGTTGGTCGATTGTAGAATTGGCTTATTCTTGGAGTGGAATGCCTTGATTTCCGTTTCTTCCTCATTGTTTTTAAGGACGGTGTACTCTCCTTCAAGAGAGGTATTAACCTTGAGAGCGTTATGTTCTTTTAGGACAGCTTGAATTTTCTTGATGAATACGGTTCGAGTGTCCTCGACAAAGCTACCGATTTCCAGATGAGCGGTGTTAATGATAAGGCCAGTGTTGAGTCCAAGTCCAAGAAGACGTTCTTGATATAGGGATTTCTCCCACTCCTTTGCTTATTCCGTTGACTGTGCTGCCACCACCTTTATGTAATGAAAAGTAGCCTTGTAAAGGACCAGTTTTTTGAAGTCTTGCTGCAGTTCACTTTCACACTACGATGTGCTCACTGAGAGAGCTTAACAAGACTGATGTCTAGCTCGATGTCTGTATTACAGGGTTTCCCCCACCACTAGTGTCGATTGTGCTGCCACCGCGTTAATACATTTAATCTTCCTATCATTTTGATGTTCCTGCCATTTTCATAGATTTATTCCGAAATTTTCGCCATCTCCTACCGTTTTTTAAATTAAACCATTTTTCTTGATTTTACATCATTTTCAAATAACTCTTTAATTTTCACCGCTATTTCTCAAATTTCCGCCAACGTTTTGATTTTTCTTGTCATATTTTCAAAGTTGCTACTTTCGTTTATTCGAATTTCCGCCACTAGCGCCATCTTGAATTTCACGACTTATTATAAAAGGCATTAGAATAGAGGAATCATGTAAACCCATAAGTTGACGTCCATTCTCGATCATCTATAGTCGCGAAAACGACTTAAAGCCTGAGCTCGTGGAGTCTTAGAATTTCCTTATTACTTTCACATATCCCGCTCTTTTACGAAAATCCACCATTTTCAATTTTATATAGAGTTCAAAATTTTATGCATTTTTACATAACTTTTGAATCTCACGCTTTTTTTGTGAAAATTTCAGTGACATTTTAATTTTTTCGCTATTTTAGAAATTTTGCATGAAATCTACTCTTTCCCACCATTTTATAAATTCCATAATGCATTTCAAATTTTACTCCATTTTCACGTAACTCTAGAAACTCCCGCTTTCTTTTTTGATTACCACTACCATTTTGTTTTTTCCCGCCATTTTGAAAATTTTTATTGTAATTTTCTGTTTCCCACCATTTTACGAATTTAATTATATTTCAAATTTGTATGTTCCCGCCAATTTTGAAGAGTAGTGAGGAGGGAGGAGAAGGACCCCATCGTAGCCATATCGTAGCCATTCTTCTAAATAAGGCGCTGTCAGAACGCTGGACCATGCATTCGACTCTTGGCGCTGAGTCGCGCATCAGTTACTGCGCGTTGATGTAGCGCTACGATGTGCTTACTTTCAGAGCTGGACGAAACTGATAAATGTATACGGTGAATTGTAGAGATATCAACCGTTCTCCCACCTTTTCATGCTCGATACTTGCAGGAGGGTCACATGATGAGAGTAGGGTAGGGCTAGGATGAAATCTATCGAAACTCGCAAAAACTCGCTTAAACTCGCAGAAACTCGTGAAAACTCGCGAAAACTCTTGGAAACTCGTGAAAATTCGCAGAAACTTGCGGAAACTCGTGGAATATGGCAAAAACTCACACGAAAAAGGGGGGCGGCGAAGATAAGGGGCAATGTCGCAAGACTCCCGGCCAAACTTTCTATTGAAAAGTAGTTCTATGGGATGCCTAGTCGGAGTGCTGGCGCTCTCTCACTTTTCACCTCCACTTCCCCCTATCCCCACCGTTCCGACCAAGGAGGTATATACAGATGTATTATATACCTTCTTGATCCCCACCAGTTATCCCTCTTTCGTGCCCCTACTCCACTCTCTGTCTCTTCCCAAGCATCTACGCTCTCTTTCCAACCACCCCATCGAGCGAGATTTTCATGGACACAGCGAGCATAAGAAGGTCCGCGACACTGATAAGGGGTAAAGGTTCGGTTGGGTTCCTGCCTTACCGAGGGAATCCGCCTCGCGTACCGGTGGCCCCGAATACCCACTGCTATATTACTGCCAGAGAATACAGTAAACTATATTCATTGATTCAAATTTACCGTAACTACGTCTTGAATTTATAATTATGTTCGATTTTACTCGATAAATGAAATAAGAGGATTACAGAAAAATTTATACGTGAATGCATATGTGTATTTTTTTTTAAATTTATTCCAACGCAACACAATAAAATGTACTTCGATAAATTTACATTTCGATAAATGACAATTTTCCCCAAAAAATTTCATTTTTCGTATTTAAAATTAGAAAAATAATTTTTTTCCATGCATGTGTTCGAATGGCCGCTTTTTTACGATGAATCGCGTGAACACAGCCCTCTTTTCGAGCAGCCATAAAATCAGCGGAAGAATT
>JAPYZL010085836.1:0-14187 GCA_030522825.1 Platygaster orseoliae
TTTTTTTATTTAACTCGCCATAACTCTGGAACTAGGTATTAGAATTAAATGAAATTTGGACACATGATTCTTCTTACTTTAGCGATGCTCTCAAAGTGCCGAAAAACTCATTGAAATTATTTATTTATTATTGAAAAAACAATAAACAATGATATTAAATATAAACCCAAAACCTCGAGATTTTCAAAACTTTTATTTACAAGTTTTTTTTTATAGAACAAAAAAGTCTCCATAAAAATTTCATGTTGATTGCATTATTATTATAGCCGCAGTATGAATAAATCAATGACTGCGCCGAGTTATAATATATATGTAAATAAATAATGCAAATGAATTTTCCTGCGCTTCAGAAGCATCGCTAAAGTGAGAAAAATTATGTGTCCAAATTGCATTTCATTCCAATGTCTAGTTCCAGAGTTATGGCGAGTTAAATAAAAAAAGTTTATTGAAATATTTCGTTTTCGTCTTCCTTTTGATCGGATCTTCGCAAAAAAAGTTTATTGAAATATTTCGTTTTCGTCTTCCTTTTGATCGGATCTTCGCGTTACGCCCCCTCCCTTCCTTACTAGGTCGAGCGCTCCCACTGTTTTGCGTTCCGGGCCCTCAATTACTAACATTTTAAATATATTTTAGATATTCAAATTGAAGGTCCTATCTGAAAAAATAAAAAAATATTGAATTCGCAATTTTTTTTTAAATTACGGTATAATGTTGAAATTTCCACGAAACTTTCAATTTTTTTGTAATTCAAGTTTTGAATAGTTGAAAACTGAAGATTTCCGAAGTATCATTATTTTAAAAATTCTTAAAAATGTCAAAAATTTACAATATTTTCATTTCTAAAGTTTTAAAATTTCCCAAGTTTTTTTATTATGATATTTGGAATTAATATTTGAATGAAAAGTTTTGAAAATCAAAATCAACAGTTGATTATGAATTGTCAATCAAAAAATTGAAAATTAATCAAATCAAAAATCAAATGTAAGAGTATCGAAATGCAAAAATTTTAAAAGCTTTTGTTTTTCGGAAACTTTATCATTTTAAGAATTTTGCAAGTTTTTATTCTGAATTTCAAATTTACATCGCAATTCAGAATTTTAAAAATAAAAACTGGAAATTTATTAGTTATCAAAAAATGTAGAAAACTATAAATTAATCGAAAATTTTCAATTGACAAATATATGAACTTGAAAGTTTCAAAAGTCCAAAAATGTTCAAACTTTTTTTATTTTCATATATTCTATTATTTTAAAATTTACGAAATTTCAACATCGTTGAACATTACTGACATATTTAATGTACTTCAGATTAAGAATTACAAACTTTATAAGGATTTTGCAAAAGTTTCATAATTTCCAAAATTTTCAAAATCCTATAATTTTTCAAAAAATCTTAGCATTTCCGTGTATGAAATTTCAAAATTTTAGAAATATAAAATCTGTAAGTTTTCAAATTTCTTCAAATTCCATTATCTCCAACATTTCTGAAATTTTCCAAGTTGTCAAAAATGTGAAATATTTCTGATGTTTTCAAAATTCCAATATTTTTCAATCATACAAAATTATCCAAAATTACCCACATTTTTTACATTTTTGAATTTCTTGAAATTTAGAAATTAATGAAGATTAAAAATGAGATTCATGAGCATAATGCGACTAGAGGAAATTTATAAAAAACATATTTATGAAATTCTTTCATTATTATGTCTCAATACAAGCGAATTCTATTACAGGTTTTTTTTGCACAAAACACCAGTAAAAGGTACTGTAAATTACGGGCCTCCTTACAAATTTTTTTAATTTTTCTTATTTTTAACTAAAAGAAGAAGATATATGAATGTTTGTTATAAACTTGATATTTGATCGTTTAAATATTTCAAACGTGGCTTTTTTAACAAACTTGTGCATAATTTGTAATTGAACTTTTCATTTTTCGAAAACAAAAAATGAATTTCGTTTTCGTCATGACAAACATTTCCACTGTTTTTCTACAAAAGTGTGTTAATTTTGGAATATTTTTAAGTACCAGCTTTTTTCCTTGAGTGTCCACAGTACAAAAATTGACCAACTTCAAAACTAATCAAACGTTTGATTATGCATTGCCCTATGTTTCCTAATCCCACGATACCAATTGTGGATCCACGAATTTCTTGACCGTATAACCAAAAGGCTGTTGATTTGAATTCTCCACTAAAATATTTAATGATACAACTAAAATAATCAGTGTGTTTATTTATTTAACAATCAAACTCTAACAGTAAAATAAATTTTGGATAATGTGCAGTTTCGTTAATTTTCTACATTTGAAAATTTTTCGAAAAAATCAACTCAAGATCTTGGTGAACATTCTTTTCAGTCACAAACATGCTACGTCAATTGAGACACCACTCACGCGTGCATCTATTTGACCAAAAATTGGCTGAATGAAACGTTTGGAGAGAAAGAATACGACAAGCAAAAAACGCTAATTATTACTTTTCTAATTTTAATCGTCCCTCATGGCCACGTCGAGCGGCGTTTAACATAAGCAATATCGCAATTTCAGCCACGGAAGACGCAACAACTTTCTGGGTGTTTCCAACTTTGATGCCTCGTTTTTTTATTTCTGGTATAATTAAGTGATCATAACCGGCTGACATCGTGGAAATCACCTTCAATTTAGAACCTGCGAATTCTCGTTATACGCTTAATTACGAAGCCCAACCATTTTTCGTATAATAATTGTGATTATGAACCTGCTAAATCGAGGAATTTACCATCAACGACATAATCTGCAGGAACTATTGTTACTAAACCTTCGTACATTGGTAATGCCTTCAAGACATCTTCTCTTTTTGGTCTTTCACTTGGCATTACAGTTAAGTCACATCTGAAATAGTAGATTATTCATGTGTGAAATTTTTAGAATCCCAATAGCACATAATTGAAACACTTTTGCATAACAACAAGATGTATCAATCATTTGTACATCTTTGCACATGCATTGTAGGAATTTATTGTCTGACATATGATGGATCACTAATTGCACTATCAAAGTGAAATCGTGTATGATGCTATCATCGAATAACTTGTGAGTATGCTTTGAATGAAGTGGCGTAGCAAGACATTTTGGCGCCCGGGGAACGATGGAGGAAATCCCCCCCCCCCCCCACCCAGAATGAAATCATCTTTAAGAAAAATCGATGAAATTCGTTTTGGATAATGTTTTTGACATTAAAAAATGTCTTAGAATTCCAAATAAGACACATTAGAGTGTCTTGCAAGTTGAAATGAGATACTTCGAGAAGTGTATTGGAAATTCAGAATATCTTGAAAATTTTTAAAAAACACTTTAAAAAGTATCTTAGACACTTGAAAGTGTATTAGAGTTCCAGAAAAGATACTTTTTAAGGAGTCTAAATTCAAAATAAGACTTCAAGGATTGTCTTCGAATTCTTTATAAATCACTCCAAGTAGTGTCTTAGACGTTTAAAAGTGTCTTTGAATTGAAAAAAAAAACACCTCGAATAGTGTCTTGGACATTTAAAAGTGTTTTGAAATTCCGAATAAGACACATTGGAGTGTCTTATGATTTCTAACAAGAGACTTTACGAAGTATCTCAGAGATTCATTCGACAGTGTCTTAAAATTCCAAATGAGGCGCTTCTCAGTGTCTTTGAACTTCGAGTAAGACATTTTGTAAAGTGTCTTAGAAATGTCTGAATATCTTTGGATTTTCGAAAGACACTTTGAGAAGTGTCTTAGAAATTCAGAAAAGATACTTCAGAAGGTCTTTGAGTTTTAATAAGACACTTCAAGAAGTGTCTACAAATTTGTAATAAATGACTTCAAGAATGAGTGTTAGACGTTTGAAAGTGTCTTAGAATTTTCTTAAAACACCTTCAAAAGTGTTTAGAACACTAAAAAGTGCCTCATATTTCGGTTTTGAAAAACATAAAAGTGTTTTAGAATTTCCAATTAGACATTTCAAAAATTGTGTTTACGTTCGATAGTGTCTTAGAATCCTAGATAAGACACTTTGAAGTGTCTTAGCATTTCGAACAATACACTATCGAGCGTCTTAGAATTTCAAATAAGGCATTTCAAGAAGTGTCTTAGGCATTTCTAGATATCTCGGAACTTCGAAAAAGACAGTTTAAGAAGTATCTTATACACTTGAAAATTTTTGGTCATTCACGTTTTTCACGACATGACGTGAAGTATCAATTATTTATGCATCTTTGCATATTCCGGTAGTAGGGGATTATAGTGTTACTTGCGATGTATCATTCATTGCACAATCAAAGACAAATCAAGTGTCTGCCAGAGAATCATAAAATTAAGTAACTTTATGCTGATGAGTGTGCTTTGAATGGGAATTTTGTGAGCCAACAAAGGTGCACTAATACACTTTTCATATCACTCAAACATTGCACGTTCAGTGTGCCAGAATTAATATAATTGAATGTAATTTAAATCAGAATACTATAGTTTCTTGGTAAATGTTATAATATAAATTCTACAATTTATAATATAAAATATATAAAAATATTATAATATTTTATAAAATAAATTCTATAATATAAATAATATAAATTTTAGGTAAATTTTAGCAAAAATGGATACCTGAGGTCAATAATACAGGAATCTCAAAAGAATTTTGAAAGTTAAGTTCGATTTTTCGGGTTATCTACAATAATAAATGTAAATTGAAAAACCCCTAATAGTATTTATAATTTTTCTAAAAATAAGTAAGTAATAAATATTATGTTATACATAATATTTTTATAAATAAAAATAACAACAATTTTTTGTTGTTGATCTGTGCTGTTGAAGTTTTAGAAACAGAAATTTTTTATTGATACTGCGTGCTCGAATACAAGGACGAAAAGCAAGATTTTTCATAAATAATTGTTTATGAGTTATTTTAATATTTCAAAAAGAGACTCTCAGAATCAAAAAATTTTTTCGAAATCACAGTTCAACACAATTTGCCTTGTGCATTAAAAAATTGAAAAATTTGATTAGAATTCAATTTTCACCGGTAATAAATATTTATCATAAAAGATTGAAATTAAAAAAATATATATATATATTCATTAATTTCACATCATACTGCTCCAATCAAAACATAAAAAAAGTTTTAAAAAAGTATAAAATAAATATAAATTTTCATATAGTTATTTAGTTGTCGCGTACTTTGTCAGCATCAAATCCAGTGCTTCTTGTGACATTTCATTGCCAGCGACCAAAACTCGTGGTTTCGTAGTCATTTCAACTATTTTTCTTATTTGTGTCACGTTTTTCGTAAACTTGGAATTGGAAAGAACACAAGTAAATATCATAACTTGTGAATACTTGAAAAAATGCCACAAAATAATGGAAAAGATAGTATGTAGCAAAATACAACTCACTCATTTGCATGATCAGTTACGTATGCGCCATCTTCAGTTCTTATCATTGCAGGTAATACCAAATTCTGCAACGTATATAAATATCAAAAGTTATTGAAATAAAAAATGTATTCAAGTTGAGAATTGGTTGAGTAATAAAAATATGATTGCTTGTAGTAGTTTTTATTGATATCTAAATATTTTATTTCTTTGTACAAAATTAATAACACAAGAAATTAATTTTTTCCATATAATCAAAGAAAATTGCAGGTTCACAAAACTTTATGGAAAAAATTCAAAACTTGACAATGATTGTATCGACGTAACAGTAAATGAAAACAAAAATCGTAAACATTGTATGTATAATTTATAATAAAATATGTATTGCGTACCTTCTGTACTTATACAGTTTTTCAGCGACGGGAGAATTTTTTGTAACTGGATAAAGCATTGTTATAACACAGTGTATGTAAAACGGATCACATTTTTACTATAAAAGATTAATTTAATCGCTGGAGCTCGTCGCTTCTGAATGACTTTGATGTGTAAAAACGCTATATACTTGAGACAATGATCACACGAGTAGTTTCTAAAAAATATGCATTTGAAGGATTTTTGATATTTTTCTGAAATAATTCGCATGATATTCTTATTTTTCAAAAAACGACTTTAGAGAAAAAAACTTTCTTTGTGCATATATTCTTTGCAATCAATTTTGAAAGAAATCTGATTCGATTTCAACAAATAAATTAACATCTATGAAATTATTCATTTCAATTATCACAAAAAACTCTTTATTATTTCTATGAATTAAAATTCAGTAAATATTAATACAATATTTTCAAATTCACTGAACTTATTGAACTAGATAAACGACTATGAAATTTATTTAAAAACATAGCCAGTTTTATGATAATAATGAATATTAGTTCATCAAAATATCAAAAATCCGACCAAGAACTTGGCGAGAATAAAAAATAACGATAACCCACAAAGATACTAGCTAGACATGAGCTTTTCGTGCCCTTCTCTAGGTCTTTTTCCACGAATAGTACATTTCTAGGGGTCTGTTAACCCTCCAAAATTTATCATTAACTTGTCGTAAAGTTTGAACCCCGCTCAAAGTGACCAGTTGACCCGGTGACGGTGCAATGTAAATGCAAAAATTCAAGAGTCGGTCGGATTCCGAGAGTTCTGTATCCAAATCCAGAGTAAGTCGCATCGCCAAATATTTGCTTAAATGGTCCACTGCAAAATCAAATTCACTCAAACGTACACGGAGAGAAATTTGTTGATGTCGTAAACAGAAAAATGGATGCAATGTCCATTTATGTATGGATGTATTAATGTACATAAAGTTTACAACGTTGACAAATCAAACGAAAATTTTTTTTAGAGATTTACCAAAAATAATGTGAAACTGAAAAAACAAATTCGACGAAGTCCCTAACAAGGAATTTTCTAAAAATTCAAGAATACAAAAATTCTGAGAATTTTGATTCAAATTCTGAAATTTAAATTCTGAATTCAAAAATTTTGATTCAAATGCTATAATTTGAATTCTAAATTCAAAAACTCTTTTTTGAATTCTAAAATTTGAATTCTATGTTCAAAAATTCTAATTTGAATTCTGAAATTTCAATTCTAGATTCAAAAATTCTGATTCAAATCCTAAATTCGAAAATTCACTGAAAAAAATTCAAGAATACACTGAAAAAAAGAGCTAATTGAAAAAATTGACTGTGAAACTTTAATGAATTCTGAATATTCTGATTCACATTCTTAAATTGGAATAATGAATTCAAGAATTCACTGAATTCAGTAAAAAAATTCAAGAACTTCAAAATTCTGACAATTCTGGTTCAAATTCTGCAATTTGAATTCAGAATTCAAGAATTCTGATGCAAATTCTAAAATTTGAATTCTCAATACAAAGATTCTTATTGAAATTCTGAAATGTGAATTCTGAATTATAAATTCTTATTCAAATTCTGAAATTTAAATTCTAAATTCAAAAATTCTGATTCGAATTCTGAAATTTCAATTCTGAATTCAAAAAATCTGATTCAAATCCTACATTCGAAAATTCACTGAAAAAAATTCAAGAATTTACTGAAAGAAAAAACAAATAAAAAGAAATCACCGTGAAACTTTACTGAATTCTAAAAATTCTGATTCATATTCTTAAATTGGAATAATGCATTCAAGAATTCACTAAATTCAGTAAAAAAACTTCAAGAACTTCAAAATTCTGACAATTATGATTAAAATTCTGCAATTTGAATTCTAAATTTAGAAATTCTTATTCAAATTCTAAATTTTAATTTTAAACTCAAAAATTTTTATTCAAATTCTGAAATGTGAATCTAAATTCAAAAATTCTTATTCAAATTCTAAATTCGAAAATTTACTGAAAAAAATTATATACTATTGATTTTGATTTTTATAAAAAGTACCAAAATTCTAATAAAAATTAGAAATTTCCTATAAGAATTCTATTTCTTATAAGGTCGACCTTAAAAATTCAAATAAGAAAAAATTTTTTTATAAAAACCAGTGACAGTTTTGTAATAAATTTCAAATTTTTAATAAGAAAATTTTTATGCCTTGTACATATCTTATGAACTGGAATATTTATGAAAAAAATTTTCTGTAAATATTTCAACAAGAAATAAAATTTTATGAAAAAAATTTTTTATTACAAGAATCTTAAAAGTTCGACCTTTTTTTAAAACGACAAATTTCATCATCGATGATTTAATGAATTTTTTTTTTTTGACGATTTTTGGAGTCTTCGCTGTATTCACTATTTTGTTTTTAAATTATTAATGGTAAATCTCAGAAAAAAAATTCTCCTGTGATTTTTCAACATTGTAAACTTTGTCAACATTATCCATAATAACATTGTAATTTGAAAAATGTTTAGGTGAAAAACATCAAAAAACAACAACATTAAAACATCTCTAAAAACAATCCAAGACACGATAATATTACAACAATATAAAAATATTCAAAAATAATCGTATTTCAATTACCTGTTGCATTCGCAGTTGTTTTTATGTACCGTATGCTATTCTCCTTCAAAGCTTTGATCAACGAATTGTCACCAGCCATTTCCGTTGGATGAGGCTTGAAAACGAGTTCAATTTCATCGAGCATCAAAGGCCCACTCGTGCCTTCGCCTTCCGTGTCGACCATCGAATCGCCACCTCCAGTTTCCGCATCCGCACTGGATGATTCATTTTCAGAATTTTGAACGCTTTTCAGACGTTTGGCTGGTTTTGGCAATTGATTCGCTGGGTTGGGCGACGGCGTTGTCGAATTTCTCGAAGCGGCGCCTACAAAAAATCACTCTACTTACTCGAATTAAGTATCAATACAAAAATCATTGCATTATATTACAAAAAACATTTCAGTAATTCTCGATTTTGAAAATAACTTACTATTCAAAGTCTGCACGTTGCTTTGAGAATTGGGACCGACAGAATTGACGGAACTGTTGCTTGTGAGTCCTTGCGAAGAATCACTCTGATTCGTCGGATTTGGAGTAGCAGGTGCGCTGATTCCAGATGTGTAAGAAGCGTTGTTCACATTTTCAGGCTCGTTTGCGTTTTTTCGTGATCTTTGAGGTCGATTTTGACTTTGCAATTTGATGCCTTCCGTTATGGAATTCACCAAGGCTGCTTGCGAGTGTGATTTGTTGAGTTTCGCCAAAACTCGTTCTTGATGCGCTTCGTATTCGTCTCTGCTTGGGTATATTTTTGATATCAGCAGGTCGAAATTTGGATCAGGGCGCAAAGAACGCTTTGAAACTAGTTTTTTGCGACATGTTGGACATTCCTGAAAAAACATGAAAAAAAGTTCATTTTATTTATTACTCGCATTTTACCATGATTAATAAAATTCTTGAGAAATAGAGTAAATATTCATATTCAAATCGTGTTTTTGCAAGTAATTTTAGTAGCTGTTTATAAAAGTTCACGTAAATTTCTGTATATTTTTTTTGATAAATTATGTAAATAGGAATATTTATAAATATATCCTTAAGCTGAAAATTTAAGTTGTCCAATATTTATGTATAAATTTTGTTCTTTAACTTTAAAACGTGAAAATTAGGTTTTCAAAGTATTTTATTTTGAAAATTGAAATACAAAATCTGAAAATCACTTCAAGTATTTTATTATCCTAGAATTCACAAGTATGCGAAAATAAGTTTCATAATTTTTTACACATTAATAAGGTTTTTTCAAAATAAATTCTTATGAATTTTGTTACATTTTAGATAATTTGAAGATTTATCATCTGGAATGAATTTTTTTTTTTTAATTAGATCACAATCAACAAATTTGAATCTTTTAAAAGAGTAGATTTTCTAGACTTGAAACGGTGAATTTTTTAATTATATACTTTTTAGAAAATTTTTTAAAATGCAGTTTATTTTTTTCAACTCAACTTTGAAATAAAGAAGTGCAAAATTTAACAAATTTTTTTTTCAAAATTTGAAAATTCAATAAATTAAAAAAAACATATGCAATAAATTTATCTGAAGTATTTTAATTCATTTCAAATATTTTGAAATTTATTAATTTACTTTCAAAATAAATTTCAAATATTTTTTATAACAAACATTTTCCTGAAAGATTCTTTCTACATAATTAGTTTTTTTAGGAACTTAATAATTTTGAAAATATCAAAATTTGGGAAACCTGAATTTCAGAAATTAATATCAAAGTTGTTGAGTTTTCAAAAATGAAATTTTTCGAAACATGAAAAATAAAAATTCTGAATTATAATCTGGAAATTGTAAAAAATTTTCAAATTAATTCAAACACTCTAGCCTAAATTATTGACACAATAAAAAATCTGTTGGTTCCAATAAATCCTCAAATTCAAAATACTTTTTATAACAAACGTTCTCCTAAACAATTATTTCTAAACAATTTTCTTTTGTTCAAGAAACTTTATTTTTGAAATATAAAGTTATTGGAAACCTGAATTCAATAAATTAATATCGCAATTATCGAGTACTAAAAAATGAAATTTTTCAAAACATGAAGAATAAAATTTATGAATCACAACCTGTACATCATCAAAATTCACAATAAATAGTCTCTTGATTCCAATAAATCCTCGAATTATTAATATTTTTTATTACAAACATTTTTCGAAAATCCCTCAAATTTAAAAACAATGTCCAAAACATGTATATCAACATATAAAAATTAATTTCAAAATGCAGTTTACTCACTTTGTTACCACTCCGTAGTGCAGTGATAATGCAATCAGAGCAAAATCGGTGAAGGCATTCTTTAGTGGTCATCGTTTTTTTGAGCATGTCCAGACATATGGGGCACATGAGTTCGCTGTGCAAACTCCGTGGACTGACCGCAATTTCCGTATTGTCGGTAATTGCATCCTGAGGCGTCCTGTGCAGCTCGTAAAGAGACAATTCCCATGTTTTGTTGAGTCCAACTTGTTCAGCTGACGCCATTTCTCGACCCTTTCTTTCTCACGAGCCTTTTTTCCGTATTTCACTTATTTCACTGAAACGACGACAACATCGCGTTATGCGCAACCCTTTTTTTTTACTGTTTTTGACAGTTTTTGACGCGATTGACAATTTGCAACAATTTCGTTGACAATTAGCCAATTAGTGACATTCGGCGTGCTCCATATGTGTTGTGTTGTGTCGTGTTGTCGGACACACATTGTCATAACATAACCTAAAATTCAGTTCAGTTATAAAAAAAAGTAAACGCAAAATTTCCGAAAATTCATACAATGAGTAGTCAAAATGGTACAGTTCACTTAATTGACCTCAAATTTCAATAAGTTTTATAATTTATTTTTATTTATTTATTTTATTCGTTTAATTTGATGTAATCATTTTTTTCTTGAAATTTTCAAAATTTGCCGCCATCTTGATTATTTTGGTAGCACTGATTCCTGCAAAAAGTATATGAATCAGGGCTACCACCTAATCAGCCAATATATATATATATATATATTGTCTGATATTGTCATCAATTGTCATAACATAACCTAAAATTCGGTTCAGTTATAAAAAAAGGAAAAAAAGTAAACGTGAAATTTCCAAAAATTCGTGCGTGGTCAAAATGAGTAGTCAAAAAGGGAACAGCTCGAGGACGAGACCTCAGAAATATCAAAACACCCACGGTTTCAAGAATGATTTGCACGACAAATCGAAAAGAACAAAAACCATAAATTCATTGCAAATTGCCCATGTTTGCGAGCGGTGCAAACTTAAAATCGAATGGAAAATTAAATACAAGAAGTACAAACAACTGACAGCGCCTGGAAAATGCAATAAATGCAATGAAAAAACAATCAAAAATTCATATCATACAATATGTCAAAATTGCGCCAAGCAATTAAAGGTTTGCCCGAAATGTGGCAATTCAGGGGAAATAGTTGAAGCGGGCCCAAGTAAAGAAGAAGAATTGAAAACTCAACAAGAATTGCAAGAAACTCTGAGATTGTTGCCTGAGCGAAAAAGAAGGACTTTTCTCCGTTACATGAAGAAGAATCAACAAGGTGAGAAAAGTTTTTTCGTTGTTTCACATTTAGTTGAAAAAATTAATATATTTTGAATTAATTAATCAATTGATTTTTTTTCAAAGTTATTTTAAATTAATTTATTTTTCCGTTACATGAAGAAAAATCAAAAGGTGAGAAAAGTTTTTTCGTTGTTTTACGTTAAGGGAAAAAAATTAATGTATTTGAAATTTGTTTATTAATTTTTTCTCAAATTTATTTTGAAATGAATTTAATTATTCAATACATGAAAAAAAATCAAAAATTTATGAAAAGTTTTATCATTGTTTTACATTAAGGGAAAAAAATTAAATTATTTCATATTTACTGATTTAATAATTTTTTTTCTCAAGTTTAATTTGAAAGTAATTTAATCAAAATTAATTTAAATTATCATTAAATAATTTCTCAAATTTATTCATTTATTAATTTACTTTGGAAGAGTTAATTCTTAAATGTAATTCAAATTGTTAATTTTTTACTACGAGGGCATAAATAAAGATTTATACATTATTTAAATGAAGTAATCAATGAAAAAAATGTAAATTTTACAAAAATGTTTAAAATAAAAAAAAAACTTTTTATCATGAAGCATTGAACAATAAAAATTCATCCAATCTTTGAAAAATACAGTCAAAAAATAGTAATCAAAGTAATAGAAATTAATAAAAGTAATTTTTTCTGAAAAATATGAACAAATACTTCAGATTTATAAAATTGAATTCTAGAGTATCAAATTTCAAAAAAGCTTGCTATTTAGACAATCTAGAAAACGTTAAGCAAAAAAAATAGCCGGTAGATGTTTTTTCAAAAAAATCTGTCTCTATAATATTTTTTAAAAATCTATAGAAATATTTAATTAATTTTCAGAACACTTTGATTCCTTGAGCATCGAACTTCAAAAAGCTATATAAAAAATTTCAAAATCTAACTTTGGAACACAAAAATTTGTTAAATTAAAAAATCTCAATTAAACCAAATCTTTAAAGATAAAAAATCGTAAAATCCCCCCCACAAAAACATTTTTTTCAATTATTACAGGAATATCTAAAATTTGCATATTTCATTCTACTCATACAATTTTGTCTTATTTTTTATTGTTTTTATATTTTCATATTTTTTTGTTTTACATATTTTAATATTTTTATAATTTCAATAAATTTCCTGTATTTTTGAAGATGCCTGGAAAAATTAAATCGACATAGATTTTAAACGTCTTACATAAATTCGATGTTTTCCTACTTTTTAAAGTTCAAGTGATAATTAACAATAATATAAGTTGATTTTTATTGTGTTTTAAAATAAATTATGTAATTAAAAAAGCCTATGAATTTTTTCAGATAAGAGTAAGAAGGAGCAACCACGTGAAGAAGATGAGCAATCCGAGGATGAAAAAGTAACACCAAAGGAAATGTTAGAAAAATTGAAAGCGATAGTTGTGAAGGATGATTTTGATGATTTGGATTTAAGTAATGATGATGATGATGATAATGAAAGCGATTCATCATTTGAATTTGTTTAAAGCGTGTCAATTGTTTCACGTTAATAAAACTTTTCAAAAATGTGTATATGTTTTATTTTTTCTACTTGGAATAACAACGGTTGCAGTAGTCTTCAACAATAATACATTAAACAAGCTTAATTGCTTAAAAGTAGAAAAAAATGGACCCAGTAAGAAAGTAAAATAATTATATTATATAATTATGTATTTAATAATAATTATCGTAATATGTATTATAATTATAAATGAATAAATAATAATAATTTTAAAAGAGAAGAAAAGAAACACCCAGAAGTAAAAAAAATTGATCTATTAAGGGGTCGTCCATAAATTACGTAATGCAATTTTCGATATTTGTTAACCCCCGCCCCTCTGTCTCGCTATTCTCCATAAGCGTCAACACAGAATGTCACGTACTGAGAGAAATGGGTGCTCCAATCAGCTCTTATTGTGACAGTTCCTGCTCGTCCTAAGGTTAATTCAACGGACCAATAATAACCTGTTATATGATGCAGGCTTTGCTTTCAGAGGTCGCTGGCTCAACTTCAGCGACATTGTAAACAGGACTTAGCCGATTCAGCTTTGGCTTGAAGTAGAATCAACTCTAAGGCAAAGCTGAAGCTGATGTTCTTTGAGTGCTGAATTACATTGATATTTGATTAGGAAAAATAGAATGAACACGCGATGTTAATCTGATGAAACTTATAGAACGTTCTTGTAGAGCTATATAAATATTGAATTATAATAAACTGAATACTAT